>CAOKZL010003558.1:0-85968 GCA_948472985.1 Iguana delicatissima
CTATTTTCAAATCTTTGATGACTTCTTCTAATTCCTTACATGTAATAGGTTCATTCAATTGTTTCTGAGCTTGGTCCAATATTTTCCATAATTTCGTATCCTTTAAAGATTTTATTATGTCTCTTTCTTGTTGTTGAGGGGACTTGTTTTCTTGAAATAAATTCAAAAAATACTTCTCAAATATCTGTTTAATTTTCTCCTGTTGAGTAAGCAGTTTCTTCCCTTCTCTTATTTCTGCAATCACATTCTTTTCTTTCTTCTTTTTTATCCTGTAAGTCAGCCACTTCCCAATTTTGTTTGGTTGTCCAAATTCTGTTTGTTTCATATATTTAATTTTTTTCTCTGTCTCTTCTGTTGTTAATATTGCTATTTCTTTCTGTATTTTTTTAATATCCAATTGTATAGCTTCTTTGACTGGATTTTCCTTAAATTCTTTTTCTTTATGTTGAAGTTTTTTCAATAAATTCTGGTATTTTTCATCTCTTTTCTTATTTTGTAATCGTCATTGTTGGATAAAAATCTTCTCATCGCTGCTTTAGACGCGTCCCAAACTGTTTTCATCTGAGTCTCTTGTCTCGTATTTTCTTTAAAATATCTATCTAATGTCTCTTTAGCTTTTTTTATAATATCTTCATCGTTCAATAAGCCATTATTAAGTTGCCATTGAAACTGTTTAATTTTGTCCCTCATTTGTAACATCATCAGATTTGGGTAAAATTTCCGTCTGTTGTATTTCTGCTAATAGAGTGTTCCTAAGGTATTTCTAACAAGTGTTATCTATGAGAAAATAAAATCCCAGGCAACACCAGGTAAGTACACTAGTCAAATATATAGCAAACGGAATGTTTCCACTTCTTAGTATGTTTCATAGTTTCCCAATTTGCTATAGAGGAAAAGATAGCCATTTGGGGGTGAGGGGAAAATCACTTTCTTCTTAAACCGCACCCCCTACATTTAGAAGTTCCCACTATTGTTGCTGTGTGCCCTCCACTTTTGTTGTGGCTCAGACAACATAGGCCCTTTTCATACGCAGTTTCTTTTGTGAGAGGGCCCCTTGACATCGCATAAATGGGAGTGGCGGTCCGTACGACGCACTCCCATTTATGCAACGCTCACGAGCCTAACGTGAACTGCACACGCATTTTTTATTTTCGGCTTCAAGCCGAAAATGCTGCGCGGTCGCGCAAGGCTCCCGGGGCCCTCGCGCACTTACCTGCCCTGCGGTGCATCAGACAAGCGGGCCGATCGCGCTTCCTGCCTCAACGCTAGCCTGCAATTCCCAGGTTGCGCAGCGGTAGGAAGGGGCGGGGCGCTCGCGCGACCGGCAAGCCAGCTGCGGAACGAAGCAGCAGCGAAGTGAGCGCCTCGCGCAAGAGGCTGCTCGCACGAACGCCACCCCCACCCTCCGCGAAAAAAGTCAGATGCGGAAAGGGCCATGGTCAAGTGTCGAATGCAGCAACAACTATTATCATCTTTACACAAGCAAGTTACACCTCTTTGTTAAAGGAATATCTTATCTCCAACTGCACCTTAGAAAATATTGTACTGGCCCATGTGTAGAATATTAGGCAAATTTACCTTTCTGCTACAAATGGTGAATGATAATCTAGGGATGTGTCTTAACTCTAGAAGTTCAACTCATTTCTTATCTAAGAACAGACTTCTCAAATATTGCTAATATGCATTATCTGACTCAACCTAATAATTAACGCTTGTTTGGTCTTCCTTGAATGCAGTCACACTGAGTTTCTATGTAAGGGCTTCAGGCCAATATGACACTTAACTATGTTTCATTCTTAATACTTTGGCAGCTAGAGGCATTGCATTCTTTTAGTAACACCCCAGGGAGGCTTTCTAAGTACTTCACTTAGATTAGCAGAAGCTAAAAATAAGACACACACAACAGTTTACTAACCAACGCAAACATCAGGATTTAGGAATATAATAGTGAAACTATTAAATGGGAGTCACATTTTAATGTTTACCAAATGTAACTCAGAAAATACACATATGAACTAGGCATTTAATCACATGACCATTAGTAGTGTGAGAGCAAAGGATCAACTGTTTTTGCCCTTCAGCAATGTGATGAGCTAAAAGATGGTGTTCTTCAAAGTTTCTTTTTCTAGTTAGCCCTTTTCAGACTATCTCATATGCCAAAGGGTCTCTGAATTTCTAGCACTAACACTCAGTGTATAGCCATGGAAACTCAGTGCATGATATTATTAACAATTAAAGAACAACAATTTTATTTACACCCTGCCTTTTTTCCTGAAACTGGGACTCAAGGCAGCTTACAAATTAAAGAAAATACAATGTAGTTATGATACATGGCTATGGGATATTTTCCAAATTTGGATCTACAGTCCGGTTATGTAGAGAACTAGCAGGGCCTTGCTGGTCAACATGAACACAAAGTCTACTGTGAAATGCACAGCACACCTCTCCAGTAGTCACTGCTGTGTAGTAAAGAGATGAGACTCATAATTGCAAACTAACTGTCTTTAGGAAACATCCATCCACCACTACCACTGTCTGCAGTGCACTGGAGAATCAACAATGAATTTGATAAGACCCAGAGAGTTCTTCCACACATGGGCCAAAAGCCACTGAGACATGTAATTTTGCAGCCCCATAATCTCAAAGCTGCCACAGGTGTTGGGGGATTCTGGGATCATTTACTCCAAACAATAACTTTTCCAAGTTCAGAAACTTATGTAGCAACTGATTTTGCCGTGGAAGGACACAATGGCAGAAGGCATCAGAGAGTGATTTCTGACATATACTTCACCACAGAACTCTACCCCTCTTTCTGTTGAACACTTTTCTGATGCCTCATAATTTCATTTCAAAAATTTATTTATATCCTGATGTTAGGAATATGTCTTCATGTGGGAGCAGGATACTTCAGGAACAACAGACACTTACACGGTACTACTAAGCAGACTATAATGTATGCAGTGCCATTCATTTTTTTTTTTAAAGGTTATAAAACTAGCTAGGTGCACCATGTTCCTAGATTCCAAGATGTGAAGCAATTTCACCTGCCTTTAAAAGAAGTTTTATGAGCCCTTTGGATTTAGTAAGGCTATTTTCTGTTGCAATTAAAAGCCACATAAATGTAATAGCATTACAATGAAACATTTAGGGCAAAAGAGCTGGCTGCCAACAATTGTGGGGAGCGGGGAAGAGGAAGGATGACAAATCAGAGATTTGAAAGCTGTGTCATACAGTATGAAGGAAGGGCTTTATATGCACTGCTGCCTAAACTTCCACCCAACCTTGGAGCTGCAAGGAGGGCAGGGATTATCTTGGTATTATTCCATGGCAGCTCACCATAACCACCACTCTACTCTGAATACTCAGTCTTGTATGATTTCAGAAACTAAGGGCACATCCAGACCGACTGAAAAGTCCCAGATTTTGTTCCTGTACCTTCCAGTTTTATACCAGATTAACATAAACAAACTTGGGGACCTGGTGGGAAAAGTGTCTGGCAGTACCAGGAGCTGACAGAAAATATTCCAGGATAAACAAAACAAGTATGGAACTCCAAAATAAGAGCATAAAGAACAGGAACAAAATCTGGGACTTTCTGGTCTTTTTATCAGTCTGGATGTGCCCTAAGCGGGGTTCATACCTGGGTATTACTTCAGTAGGAAGCCATGGAGAAGTAGACGGGATCTCCCAATAGGGCCTGATAAAAATCCTGCTTGAAACTGTAGAGATCAAACTGGCTGTCCATCAGAGTTAGCAATTGTTTAAAAAATATCCCAAAGACTTCATTATTTGTTGTTATTCCAACAATTATAGAACTTAAAATTTCAGCCATTACGTAGTTAATCAACTGTTACCAAGTACCAGACAATATTTGCTCCCCTCACATATGTACACAATACAAGGGCTTGATGGTTAAAGAAATAAGGCCCTCAAACAAAGAAATCCTAAACTGGAGCAGAAACCTCTAAACCCATAAAAAAAGTGATGCCAAGTGACCTTAACCAGTGAACTATTTCAGCTAGGATAAGTATTTGTAATTAATTCAGAATACAAGGTACACTTGGGGAGAATGCAAGCCATTCTATGATGCAACTAAACCAACTGCTTAGTTTAAAAAAAAATCTAAAGGTGTTTGTAGGTTTCAGAAAGTACTAGCAGGGTGGGTACCTCATTATGACATTATTACCTTCAGGATCTCCCATCCATATGATCCTGCCTTTTCTAGTCTCTTCTTTCCATTGAGTTTTATATGCATCCATGGCAAAAGTTGTTTATTTTCACTACTCCTAGAATCCCCTGGCTGGCATAGCCAAGTTCTGGTGCCAACCTTTCTCCTTCTACAATGCAATCCTATATGTCTGGCCTTATTCTCAAGCAGAAAAAAGGTCCATCCACACCTAAGATGGAGGCATCAACAGGCTTGCTAAAAGGAGCCTGTTACGTGTCTGCATATACTGTGTATTCAGTATCGTATACTATGTATGCTATACAGTACAGCATATCCCCTAGAATGATGAAAAAACTATAAAAAGGCTTACATTCAGCTTGCTTATTCCTAGGCAAAACCAGTACAGGATTGAAGCCACAATCTCCAGTAAATTTCAGACTTCAGTGTATTATAAAACAATACAAACGTCTATCTATAGTCTAGACAGAAAACAAAAGTCTCTAATGTGTAATCTCGAGGGGCCTGCTTTTCTCTTGACAGGGGTTTTGTGTGCCATACATCAATAACTCTAAATTTATATCAAATCACAGCATTCATTTTAAGATAATATTTCTTTACAATTACTTTAGAAAGGCCATTTTTAAAATAGTTTCTAAACAACCAGTTTGTTTGTCTTGGAAAGTGGCTGGATTAAGATTCAAGCACTAAGCTGTTACAAAGAAGTAACTGTTTGAAAGTCCTAGAAACAAAGGATTTTTTGAACTGAATACAAAGTTCTCTGGCTTGAAGGGACATTCGTGTCTGAGATTTCTAATATAATGCATTTTTTCTCCATAATAATGTATTTTTCCAGTCAATCTGTTTTAAAGATGACTCAGTTTGTGATCAAAACTGACTTTGGACTAGCACAGCAAGAATTCGCACAAAGAGCACACTGATAAAAGGTTTTAGAATAAGACACTATTAAATTAGCGACCAACATCCTGTTACTGACATGGTTTGAAACTCATCTGATTTCTGTGAGTGAGGGAGTTGTCACAGCAATTTAGTGTCCACTGGAGAGCAAAGTGTTATCTCACTGGTAAACCCTGTCCCAGGATCTACAATTTTGATATTAAAATATGATTCAGTGTGCCTGAGAGGTCATCTGGATGGGCCCGTAAGCAGCAATGGTCAAATGATCGAAAACTAGGCCTGGCCAGTAAATCCCCAGTCATGTAGCACCAGGAGACCTCAAGCTGTGCAAACCCACAGAAGACAAAGGGTCCTCAGCCCCTGAGAAGCCGACTTGAGGGGATTAGTACGTTTGCCCCAAGTTGAGCACCGATAGCAATAAAATCCTATCAGGCAAGGACTATTTACATAAAGTCACACCACAACCCAATGCAGCCAAAGATCCTGAGACTTTGGCAACACCTTGTAATCTCATCATGCAAAGGAAGTTACCATCGTGGAGCTTCTTTTCCGTTGCAATACCCATTGTTCTTCCCAGGAAAGGATTAGCCATCCAAGTACTTTTTCCCCTACAAATAGTCCCAGTTTTTGAGCAGTTCTTTGGATCAGTCCTGGTCATCCAAGCTGACCATTTCTCTGTCTGTTGAGTAATCCCCTCAGCTCTCTCCGTGCTGCGCTCTACTTCTTCACTGTCTTTCCCAGACCAAGGGCTTCAGGGAAAGATGCAGTATTACCCCAGCTACAACCCCTTCAATATTCCCTTATCCAGTTTCCTCTCTTTTGCTTCTTAATAGGTCTTGAGTGAGTGTGTGAGTGATTGCGTTGGTGCGTGAGACTTTAATTCAATAAAATCATTTTATTGGACATCTTTATTTGGTTTTTGGCTTGGCCTGACCCCATAAAAACTGGGTAAAAAGACCCCGATAGGTTACCCTGCCTCTTGCATTGCTTTTGGTCATGCACTGGCTAGTTTCCATTTCACATCACGTGGAGCACATTGAGGTGTCCCCCAAGGGACCCTAGAAGTCAGGGTAACAAGAGTTTTGTGGAGAAGTGTCCCTCTATCTCCCTAGTGGCAGACACCATCCTCTGGAATGTCTGAAGAGCAACACAGGGGAGAGCCCAGAGGACACCCTTATCATTGTGTATCTGGCTATAGGGATGTAGTTGCATGCTTCCAGATGGCCCTCTGCCACATCCTCCACTGGTTGGCTGCTAAGTGGCTGTGTTATATCCCTACCCACAAAACCAGATGAGTCCTGTGGGAAGGAGGGTACTGCAGAATTGCACTTTACATTCTGACTCCCATGCAGGACCTCGACCATTATTAAACACCGTTAAATTACCTAGTATTTTCTAAGCATTGTAGAGATATTGAAAAGGCAAGATGAGCCTCTTTCCACAGTCTAACAGACATGATACTAAGGAGAAAGGAATGAGAAGGAAAGATGAAAGCAAGTACTGAAGCAGTTCCTTCTTCAAGAGCCAAAGTAAGAAGACAGGCTAGCCTCCTCTTTGGATGATCCTCCTAGGAGTCAGAGACTGCAGTCTACTTTGCCATTCCAGGGCAGCTTGGAAGTGGGACAGTGCTCTTTCTGGAAGACCTTTCCTGCAGCCAATCCTTTAATGGTCAATGCAAGGTGTCCTTCCTGGCTTTCTGCTTGCCTTGGTGTCCCTCCTTTCTTTATTAGCACAGTTTATTTGATTCTTAAATCATTCTCACTGGAGCTTAGGAAAAATTACTTTGTGGACTACATCTCCCATAATCACCACACCAGCATGGACGCTAGGATGTTATGGGAGATGTAGTCCAAAACGTAACTTTATCCAAGGTCTAGTTATTGTAGGCCTTTTCCGCACCTTACCTTAATAGTGCAACGATCCGCAGCCGTCACGGTATTACCAATATTGCAATAGGCACAGTACGGAACCTATTGCATTCCGCATGCACCAGGGCATTTGCGAGATAGCACCGGATCCTGCCCGGTGCCTTTTCTGCACCTTGGCGTCCTGGGCCACGCCCAGGTCCTGCCCTGTCCTTGCCCCACTGCCCCTAATTGGTCGGTGGTGGTATTATTATTATTGTCATTGCCAGCTCTTGTGCTAACGTTAGCAAGATAGATCCTGCCAACAGGCACTCACGTCAGCCTCAAGGGCAGGCCGGTAGCAGGAGCCCCCTCCGTAACAGGCTGCACCGGAAAAGGTGGGGACTGACAGGACAGCTCGCAGCTGTGACCCAGCTCGAGGTGTAGCTATCGCCACCACTCCCATGATCCGCGATGGAGCCTGAGCAGATGGAGCTCCTTGGGACACAGGCCATGCAGCTCTATATGAACAACATCACTGCTGTCCAGGCCTGAAGGGCACGGCAGTGGCAGTAAGCAAGGGGAGCCACCCTAGTGGCAGCTGCCACCATCTCCATTCAAGCAGCCAGCTCCATCGCTGCCTTCATCTCAACCAACAGGTAAGATTCCACCAATCCACTGCTGTCTGGTGGGCTGGGGATGGTGGGATGAAATCATGGAGTCATGGGATTTAGCATCCTAGAGCTGGGAAGGTCCACAATGGCCATGGAGTCCAACCCCTGCTATGCAGGAAGACTCCTGATGGAGGGCCATCCAGCCTCTATTTGGACGCCTCTCAGGAAGGGAGGTGAGCCCACCACAGTGGGAGGCAGCACACCACACCGTCAGAAGGGTGTGCCCTCCAGGGATTCTCCCTGATCTTTGGGTGCAATCTGTTTGCCTGACATTTGGCCCTACTGTGCCATGTCCAGGTCTCTGCAGCAGCAGGAAAAGGGTTAGCTCTGTGTACACCATGATGTCCCCTGAAATCTGACAGCATGACTCTCCTGTCTGCTGCCAACCTGGTTTCCATCAGGTTAGATGCCCCGGGCTTCCTGAGGCTTTCCTCACAAGGGTCCATGGTTTTCCGCGCCTTTCATCCTTTCTGTCTCTCAGCTCTGGGAATGTTCCCGTGTGTACACTATCGTTCTTGCTTTCCAGTGCCTCCGAACTGCATATGATATCCCGGTGAGGTGTCCCCACGGCAGAATGAAGTGATGCCACTACATTCCTAGGTGTGTATGGTACGGTCACATGGGTCCTGTCCAGATTCGCAGACTCACAGTGGCCTTTTCAGCTGCTACATCCCACACAATATGGCGTTCCTTCCACCCGGTGGACTGCTAAGTCCCTGGGGTGCTTTTCACACGCCGTGCTTCCCAGCAAGGTGTCACCCACCCTGTGTGTGTGTGTGCAGTCCATTCTTCCTGCTGACGTGTGGGTCGCTGCATTTCTTGTTGGGGACTTATGTGTTGGGTGTGTTGGCTGGACTGCCCGACGTGTCCACCATGTTTAACAAGGTTGGAAGTGTTTGGCTGTTTGGGTGACAGCCATGGGAATGGTGGGGGGGAGGTTTTCGCTCTGGGGTTCGTCGCCGATTCCACTGTGAGAACTAGGCTGGCCGTCAGCCCTTAGGGCACGCTGCTTTGTACTACAGTGCTAACCTGCTAACGTGCTAACATCGCTGATTTTTTCTTTAAAAAAAAAACATCAGTCCATCAGACCCTGGGGGCTGCTGTTGTGGCGACGTCAGCCCCGGGGTGGCCTTATGCGGCAATGTACCCTGTAGTGTTTCCTGCTGCGATGGGGGCAGCAGCCGCCCTGCTGCTGGGTAGAGCTTCTCCTGGGAGTTGCTGCGTGAGGGACAGGCAGCAGGGACTGCCCACTCCCAAGTCGTTCCGGAAGCACACCAGATGATGGCTCCGCATGCCCTCGGCTTGCGCAATTGATGCATGAAAGGTAGGTTATTTTTGCCTTTCAGGCGAAAATGAATAAAAAGCGATATCAGCACTGCCTGCAGCCAAGATAGCACCTGGTTGGCCGGAACATCATGCGGTATGGTGGCTCCTGAAGGGTGGAGGGACCGTACCTAATGCGCTTTAAAAACGCCATGCGGAAAGGGCCGTACTGTTTGCTTGAATGTCTTTAAGAAATGACCAGGCAAATTTGTGGAAAATGAGACTTTATGATAGCTAAGTATTACTGGAGTGAAGACAAAGAAAGAGGACAGCCTTGTAAAAGAAGACAGTCTTGCCTCTCTGCCCTGACTGCAAGGTACTGAGAGAAACTGAAAGCAGGACTAGACAAGTCTTAGTTCAACCCACAGAATACAGTTGTTTTTTAGGTTATTCTGGTGTAGTGCTAGTTGGCCTTCGTGACAATGCTCTGACTATACTTCTAATACTGTTAATTCCAGCTGCAGGGGGAACTACCGCAATGCTGGTTTATGTCATTAAGTTGATTTCTTCATGGATGTGTGTCATCAATTGTGGTGTTGTGGTTTTATTATTGCTTAAGCCATAGATGAACTCGCATGGTTCAAAAAGTAACAATAATTACTGTTGAACTAGTCATTAAAATCATGTTCTGGAATGGCACATATTCCATGTCTGAGATGTGGCTATGTATAGGAGACGTAATTATGAGAAATAAGCCAATGATTGCCATGGCTACTAAGCACTGCAATGACTGTTCATGTAGTTATTATGACAGGAATCAAGCCATTTAATAAGATAATGAATTGTTTATTACTTAAAGAATTCTAACCATGATGCCTGCAATTTTATTCAAGGCTAGTTTGAAATTCTCTTGAAATTCATATCTCCTTCTCTTGAAATTTATTCTCCTTAGTCTTGGAAGATTTAAAATGTTAAACATCCATAAAGTCTGTCTGTGTTAAAAACCAGAGAGTCCGTTTTCTCACAACAAGGTATAAAGTAGATTTTTAAAAAAAGAGAGAAGGGGAGAGGGAGGGAGGGGGGAGAGAGAGAGAAAGAGAGAGCACAAATGGGTTGTTGTGGGTTTTCTGGGCTTTGAGGCTGTGTTCTAGTAGCATTTGCTCCTGATGTTTCACCTGCATTTGTGGCTGGCATCTTCAGAGGATCCTCTGACGATGCCAGCCACAGATGCAGGTGAAACGTCAGGAGCAAATACTACTAGAACATGGCCTCATAGTCCGAAAAACCCACAAGAACCCATGGATTCCAGCCGTGAAAGCCTTCGACTTTACAGAGAGCACAGACACTGTATTTTCTTTTCACAGGATTTTGATCAATATTAAATAACCAGAACAAGCCATGGAACCCTCACAATTAATCTTTAAGCTGCATCAAAATCTTCTGCTAGATAATCTGGTCTGCTTTATGGGGCATATTAACCACAGCTTAACATAACGGGAGTGAGTGTAACTGCTTTCCTGGGCATATGATCTCTCTTGCCCCATCTCCTCTAAGACTGCCTCAGGGAGACAGGAAATGTTTACACTAGACCCCAGCTTGTCATATCATCCAAAGTGATGTTGTTGTTTGCCTTCAAATTATTTCTGACTTATGCCGACCCTAAAATGACCCTATCGTGCAGTTTTTCTTGGCAAGACTTGTTCAGAGGAGGTTTGCCTTTGCCTCCTTCTAAGGCTGAAAGAGTGTGACTTGCCCAGAGTCACCCTGTGAGTTTCCATGGTCAAGTAGATTCAAACCCTGGTCACCAGAGCCATAGTCCAATACAGAAACCCCTAGATCATGCTGGCTCTCCCCAAAGTGATTAGTTGTGGCTAATGTTAGCTGTGGCCTGTTTGACACATTGAACTTGAAATCATGAGTTATGAAGCTGATGTTTTTAAGCACCATAATTAACATTACCTACAGTTTCAGATCTGAACACACTACACTATGATTAACAAAAAACTGGAAACAAACACTTCTATTCACCTGTTTGCAGCTGTGCCAGAAGGAGGACGGAGGAAAAATAATATGGTGGAAACAGGCCTGAACTTTATTATACTTGTAAGAGAAAATCCAGCAGATGGAAGATTAAAAGCTGAGTAATGTTATTGCCCAGATCTTTTTCTGGGCTGTTGAAGGCCAGAAAATTGGGTGAAATACACACTCGCAGAGACTGGAAACGACTCTTAGCCATATTGTTGGAGATCTTCCCAGGACTCTCTAAAAGGAAGCCTATCCTTGATGTTCATGACCAGGTTACCTCTTCCTTGTCCAAACGCCTGCTTAATGTAGGCCTTTATTGCACTCTGCCATGATCCCACATTGTCCCATCGGTGGGATGGGATCAGGACCTGAACACTCCCCATCACACCAGTCAGCTGCAAGTGAATGGGCAGCGTTCAGGACACGCACCTTCCTTCCTTCCACAGTACAGCAAGCCTCTTCCTGCGCTATACCACAGAAGGAAGCATTTGATAGTGCTTCTGCCCTTCCCTCACACCCGCAGCTGACAAGATCATTGCGCAAAGGGAGGCCATTACTGGACTTTTTCTGGTTATGGTATACAGTGCTAGCACGACAGCTGAGGATGCAATGGCAACGGGGCCACATCGTGCAATGGCATGTGTAGCGGACCGGAAGCAATGCATCTCTATGCCAGGATGGTGCCATTGTACAATAAGGGCTGTAGTTGTGATGACATTATTACAGTTTTAATGTTATACCACATCCGCACAATACTATGAGGATTACTTTGGTGAGATGGAGGGGTTGATTTTCTTTACAATTCTAGTAGAAGAATTTCTTCTCCTCCTGTATACTGGTGTTAACATTAATCCAAAGCAGTTCCTGCGCAGTCCAACAAGCTTTCTGGGAATTGATTATTTCCATGCCAGGTATACCAGTCTAGCTTTTCTGGCTCTCCTGCCACCACACAGATAATCTTTCCAAAATTCTACTCAATAGTTAAGGCAATATTTTTAGAAGAGGCTTGTGATAGTATGCAATGGAGCTTAGAGAGGGAAGATAGGAAATTCAAGTGCTTCACAAATGTTTGCAACTTCTGATATATTCTCTCTGGCACATCAGTGAGGTCAGACACACAAGGTGTTCTCACTTTGAAATACATATCATAACATATATCATTCCAAAAAAAGATGTGAAACTTCTACTCCAGACGTTGCAAGAAAGCATGAACGGAAGTATGATTTACTTGAGTTTCCTGTATCATGTCTCGTGTAATGCCTAAACTACTAAAGGTGTTCGTAGGAAAATAATCATTAAGAGGTTTAAAAGCCATTTAATTTCTAACCATGGTTATGCTTCTTAGAAATGCACTGAAATACAAGGAAACAAAGATACATGCAACATTAAGCAGAAGAAAACTCATTCTCGTCATTCCATTTATATGACTTCTTATATCAATGAGCAGTCATAAGAATTTTCTTCACTTTCTGTTGACGTATCTCTATGTAAAACAGTTCTAATTCAAATTAAGAAGCTTAATGAGTCCCTACACTGTACAGTGTTATCCCATTTTCCCTTCTAACATGTACATTATTCTGAGACTCTGTGGTAAATAGGGACTCAAGATTCTTATATTCCCAAGTCTTAAATTCAGCATTCTCTGCAGCGAATAATTTCTTGTAAATCTGGTAAGCTAGACCATACATGGAAATATTTGGATGTCAAACACAAAGCAAGGACAGTCTGCAATATTTTTCTATTCTGTTATCCACTCTTATTAGAACAGATTGAGGAACTACCAGAGATTGCAATCAACATTTCAAATTACAGTAATGTAATATTTCTCCTTAGAATCATACACTCTCTTGCTAGAAGGTAACTCTTGACTTCTCATTAACTGGCTTCACAATATAAAGATCAGACCTGATGCAGAAATATTTTAGTTTTCTGAGAGAGTAGTATTAGCATTTGTAGATACCTCTTCCTTTAGCAAGCTCAGAACATAATGTGTTAATTCCTAAAGTTTTCTATCCATATACTGCTCAACTCCCCAACTAAGTAGGGCCTAAAGCATGCTGCAGTTTATCTCAGGGGGGAAATAACAATTGCTTATTAAATGTTGTATTAGTCCTACCTTGGTTAAGATAGGTCAGGGTCTCTTCATGAAGTTTCACAGCAGGAGATGTAGCTGCACAAAGCACATATTGAAATGGAGGGAGTTTTGTGTCATTCTCTGGGGACAGCTGAGGCTCTTCCTGTTTAAAGATCGGCAGTGCGAGGACATCACTGAAATAATACAATACATAGCCGGTTAGCAATAGGATGATCTCCCACACTATAGTAATAGTACTGTAACTAGGTTGAAGTTAAGACATGTAGGATTTATATCCCATGAGCATACTTGTTATAGCTGGCATGTAGGAGTCAGCATGTAAGATTTAGATTGGATTAAGGAGGCAAATATAAATTAACAGAACATCTGTTGAAGGGGGAAAGTGTACGCTAAACTAATCCAGTTTAGCATCTCTACATTTCATAGGCCCTTTCCGCAATGCACCTTTTCGTGGAGCTGGGGTGCGGGGATTGTGCAAGCAACTTCTAGTGAGAGGCTCTCGCGTCCTGGTTCCTTCAGCTCCGCAGCTGTCGCCTGCTTGCGCAAGAGCCCCACCTCTTCCTTCCACAGTACAGCCTGGGAGTTTCCCAGGCTGCGCTGGAGCAGGAAGCGCGAGCGCCGCAGCTCTGGAGCTCCGCATGCACGGCAAGTGCATGCAAGGCCTCGGAGCAATGCGCGATCACGCACCATTTTTGGCTCACAGCTGAAAATGAAAAAGTGTGCAGTCAGCGCCTACCAGCCCGTGGAGTGTTGTGCAACTGTGAGAGCATCGTGTGGACCTGTCCTCACATTCGTGCGACGCTCAAGGGGCTCTTTCGCATGGCAAATGCCACACAAAAAGGGCCATAGTATTCATTCAAAGTTCTGGAAACAAAGTCCCACATTTTATTCCCACAACATGAAATACAGCAACTAGGAAAGCTCTGAGGGGTAATCCATACACGTTGCATGATGGGAAAGGGACTGATACATTTAAGTAGTGTAATTTCCCTTTCAAACTTTTTAGTAGAAAGACGTTTTGGCAAGAACTTAGATTTTGTCAGAAAATGATCTTTTGCAATAAAAACTGAATGAAACAGTAAGAGGTAGATGTTACTCCAAGTTCTTCCCAAGCACACAGCTGTCTTTGGCAAGTAAACAAAACAAGAAACCCAAACTTCTTTAGAATTACAACTTTCCTCATACTTAGCCCCTTCCAATTAGAAACATGAGTACCTTCTCTCAATTTATCCTCCCAGAAACTACCCCTATTCAGAAACTATTCCAGCCTGAAAAAAGTAATTCTAAACTCAGAACAATTCATGAACAATCCAGTGTTCAATGCACATTTAATAATCTATTAAAATTAAAACCTGGCTTTATTGTTTTGTTTAATTTCTCTTTTACTTTTGTATCTTGTGAATTTTTAATGATTTTTTAAAATCTGTTTTATGTCTCTGGCAGAACAGAAATATCATCATCATCATCATCATCATCATCATCATCTACCTCCTCTCACATAAAAAGTGCAAATAAAACAAGGTGGACATGTATACATTTATCTGAGAGCCAGAAAGTCAGAAAGACTTAATTGTTCAGGTTTACCATGAAAAACCTTTCCTCTGGCACGGACAAAATCGCCCTTTTCAAAGATTGTAAAACTGACAATCTAAATCAGTCTAGATCACTATCAGATTACCGATCTCTGTGCCAGCAATGGCATCAAAGTCACCTTAAAATTTGTTCCCCGTTGTAAACATATTTTGTCAATACAGTTGGCAGTTGAAGATAGGTCAAAGGCATGACATGCTAATGAGAACAGAGGCCTTTCAGAATTTTACTAGGCTACACTGGAGAGGTGATGAAATCAGTTTTAAAAATATGCTTGTTCTTCTGCGCTTTTAGCTGTCCAGTATGTCATTTTGTATGGTAAGGAAAGAGTTAGCAGCAAGGAGGAGTTCAAGGAAAGCAATGGATCAGACTGGCATCAGATGAGCCAGCACGACAGGTAAGGGAACGACTCAGAGGAAGGCACTACAGTCCCACCCTAAGCAGCAAAACCGTTCACATCAAGGGAACAAACAGAGGAAAGGAAAGTCCTTTCTATCAGTCCAACAGAAATGCTGTCCTGGTAAACAGAGTCACCTCATGGTTAGGCTAGCTCTTCTTGGAAGAAATGTTCAAAAAGCCAGCACGGAAGAGAAAAAGAAGCTTTCCAAGTTCACGAAAACAAAATGGTCTTGTTTGGTAATAATCACATGAGACATTCTTAACTGAATGGTGGTTGTTGTATTTTATGGAGAATAGCGCTAAAAGGCACAGATGTTGAGTATGGAAAGACAGAAACACACAAGAAGAGCTGTTTGAATCAAGTCAAAGGCTTGTGCAGGGACAAGGGACAGGTACCTCTGGAAAGCCCACAAGCAGAACAATGCAATAGCATACAATTATACACACACACATACACACACACACACTGCCTGAGTTCTCAGAAGTATGGAAATTCATGATGGGTAGCAGCCACTGAGAGCCATATGCTCCACTGTGGCCCTGATAGAACGATGAACAAACTCTTACCTAAATTATTTCACTTTGTCATAGGGCTGCCAAACAAAAAACAAGACAGGGCTCCTGAGTGGTTGCTAGTAGAAGGGAATTTTATCTGCTGAAATTCCTTCTTCCACATAACTGTTAAATCAGGGATGTGCCCCACAGGGCACATGAAGCCCTAGACCACACTCCATGGTCCAAGAAGCTCCTCATCAGTCTCCCAAAGCCTCCCAATCTCCTCCATTTTTATTTCTTCAGGCAATTTTTGCCCCCCAAATTATGCAGAAGGCCTGTTTCTGCATTCCCTCTCAATCCCTCTCAAAATGTCAATGCCTCAAAATGCAGTCACAAAATGGCAACACCTCCTTATATAGCAAGAGGAAGTGATATGATGCCACTTCTTGTCACCACTGGGAGAGGGGCTACATAAGAAAAACAGAGGTATTTGGGCCTGCTGTGCAGAGGGTGTGGCCAGCAGGAAGGTTGAGAAAAATTGTTCCCTGGCTGCCACAAAATTGGCCAGTCCCTGCATTAAAGTACAGGAGTTCACTTGGCAATCCTACTCCATCACAAGAGGTTGTTAATACTATAGTATACTACATATAGAGTTTAAAAAAAAACTAAACTCACTCCCTCTGCCTTTTTCCAGTTATAGCAGCCATGGAGATTGCAATCTGCAGTGCAAAGCTGATTTGCAGAGGTGGGGGCATTTAACTCTTTTGTGCCCTCTTCCAGACAAAAGATGCACTTTTGGGGAGGGACAGGAGAGAAAGCAGCAGAATCCCATTGCAAATTTCAGATTCTGACTGCATTTCATAAAAAAAAAAGGTGTGTGTGCGAGAGAGAGAGAGAACCTATATATCCCTAAGTCTTACAAACTTATCTGTTAGAAACATGAGAGCTATGGTTCTTAAAGTATAATTTTCTTGCTGAAAGGCAGGGAGTTCTTAACCTAGGGTTCACAGACCCCAGTGGGTCTGTGGGTACATTTAAGGTCATCTATGAACTGAATGGGGAAGTGATGTTTTCCCTTTTGATTTCCTGTTACTCTGAATTTTTCCTATCACATAAATTTTAAGATAAAACATTAGTCTTTTCAATTGCTGGGTTTTTGTTTTTGTTTTTGTTTTTTAATTATTATTACATTTCCAATGGGGAAAAAGAGAAATAGTAAACAAAATTTTGTGTGTTTTATGTTCCGGTGTATTTTTCTAGAGGGGGAGTCTTCAGCATTAACGACCTTCTCAAAGGGGTCCATAACTCGGAGAAGGTTAAAGGTTTCATAATAGCAACCTATCTGTCCTGAATTTTTATGTCTATAAATGGACCTTAGTACTCAGCATCTAAAAGCAGCAATATTTTTTTTACAAGAAGAATGTTCATGCTTTAAATACCTAGTCTACCATGGTTGCTAGGTGCGTGTATGGGAAGTCCCCAATCCAAATCTTACTTTAATCCCTTAACTCAAACCTATATATCTCAGTCTCAGGTGTGAAATACAGAAATAATACTTTCTACAATTATAGCAAAGTTGTGCAAGTGCAGGTCATGAGCTACATGCAGCCAAGAACCCCACTTCTTTGACCTCGTAAGTATACAGGCGGGCCCCAAAGCCCTCCACTCCAAAAAAAAGTTGAATGTGATTTTTAGGTGATTTTCTACCCCAAATCACGCCAAATTGCATCACACTCCTCAGTTTGCCACCTCTCAGAATTCTTCAACTTCTCCCCTAAAAAATCTTCAGCAAAAAAATGGTAATCAGATGCAAACTAGAATAAGTACAGCCTGCAGGAGCAGAGACAAAAGTTGGCCCAGTCCCTAGTTACGCAAGCCTAACTTACAGGTTAATGAGAACATATACGAAATGTTTTGACTTTTAAGAAAGTGGTGCATGTTATTTTAATTCCAAGTATTATTACTACCAGAGAGCCAGCGAGGTATACTCGTTTGGGTGTTGGGCTGTGACTCTGGAGAACAGGGTTTGAATCCCCACTCCACCATGGAAGCCCACTGGGAGTCCTTAGTCAAGTTACAGTCTCTCAGCCTCAGAGGAAGGAAGAAGGCAAAGGGCAAAAACCTCTCTGAACAAATCTTGTCAAGAAAACCCTGTAATAGGTTTGGCTTAGAGTCACCATAAGTCTGAAGGCACACAACAACAATAGTAATAAACTGAAACAGGGGCCTCAATGGACAGGAGGCTAGGGGACATTTTGTCAAGAAGAGGCAGCAGGGCCTTCCTAACAGTCTCTGACCCAGTCTAGCACTTTCAGACCCAAAAAACCCCATGACAGGTTAACCTTAATGTCACCATAAGCTGGACATAACTTGAAAGCAACATTATTATCACCAACATTTCAACAGTAACAACTGTTATGAACATAGTGGTGAATTTTGTTCATTATGGAGACACACATCTCTTTCTTTTACCAAACAAGCTAAACAGCCAGTAGCCAAAGTGCTGGGGTTTGGAAGAGTACTGTAGCCAGAGCATGCCCCATTGGGTAAGTGTGTGCATACATTTCTGGCCTGAACCTAGAACAGACCCACCCAACCAAGTTCTGAAAGATAAACAAACACTCATATAAATCTCATTGACTCAACAGTTCTACTCCAGTCAGGGCTAACAACAGCATTTACATCACTATTTTTCAGCCTAGCCTACCTCATAGGATTGTCGTAAAGATAAATGGGAAAGATCAGATGTACTTCCCTGAGCTTCTTGGAATAACAGAAGAATCCATGTATGATAAAACACAGCCATCTGCAGGTTTATCAAAGTACGTTTACTTTAAAGTTATCCAGAGGTCAAGCATTTATTAATTTATCAAACACTTTTCTTCTTCTCGCCTTAGGGAAGGTAACTTAAGATAATGGATCAGAGTTTTTCTAATACTATCTCATGGCCAGGTCTTATGAAAAATCATTAGCATGTCATAAAATTGGCACTCCAGAGGAACACCCATCTTTGCATATCTCAGGGCTAAACAGTGTCACACCTGGCAAGGAATGTGACACTCCTCCTTCCCGCAGGGCACCTTTCCACTGCTATTTGCATTCCTTTCATGAGTAACATTTGGAGTATGTCATACCCTTGTGTTTCAGAAATATTTTCATTTCTAGTCTTGTCCCACGGGGGTTATCAAAGAAACTGTGTGTGTACATACCTTCAAGTCACGTGTTGACTTATGGTGATCCCATGAATTTCATAGGGGTTTCTTAGGTGAGGAATATTCAGAGATGGTTTTGCTAGTTCCTCCCACAGCACTTAGTATTCACTGGCAGTCTCCCATCCAAGAACTAACCAGGACTGACATGCTTAGCTTCTAAGATCAAATGGAATAGGGTGACTTCAGGATATTTAGGTAGAGGCATTAAAAGAATTGCATAGCCTGAAACCACACAGCTCTCCATCTCAAAATAGCAAAGGACAAAGCAGGGTTAACAACAATAAGAAAAATCTCAAAGAATACTAGCTCTGATGCATCTAGAGTTAATTCATCTGAATCCTTACAGTTTAGTTCAAGACAGCAGTCCAGGCAAAACTAGGCACCTCAACATCCACACCACTTACTTGAAACTCTGAAGTTTGCTTGTTCATACGGATACATTTTTCACAACCTGCCTCACAATTCTTACATGATCTTGCTGACTTCTTCCACATAAGAACAGATTTTATGCTATGGAATGTTGTCACTTGGGTAATTTCACCTGATCATGACTAGGAAGAACTACTTTTGATTCATTTCCAATTATAGGCATGCAAAATTCTGTGTTTTCTCCATTAAGGTCCATAGACAGCACAGCAAAGGAAAAGCGTGTTCCAGGACCATTCTACTATGAAAGATACTCTTGGAGGGGAAAAAAGTCCAGTGGGACTTCCAGTTGCCACAGTGGACCAAAACGTTGGTTTTCTTAGGGAAGTTTCCCCTGAAAGCAATGTGCCCAAAGCAGCAGCAGGCAGTTTGGGACTTTCTGAAACTATTGAAAATGCCTCTTTTTGAATATGGGCTCAGAGGACCCCACATTGGTCCAGATTCCGGATCCTGGACCTGGATGGACTAATATTTGGTCTCCAGAGGGTCTGAAGGGACTGGAGGAAGACATTGTACCTGCCATCTGACCGCCACTGATGAAAGAGCAGCTAAAATCCATGCTTTTTTAAAAAATAAGTTTAAAGCTGATACTTTGAGTAAAACACTCTCCTTAGATGGGAAAGACCTAACTTCTACAGAAGGATGCAAGTGTTTGAAATATCCCTAAGCTCTGAAAACTTAAAATAACATCGCTAAACTGTTGCAGTGGTTGCAGTTAAATGAGAAATCACATTTTTAGAGACCATACGCTGAAATTCCATGTACTTAAAAATTAGTGAAGAAAATTTAAGTTTGTGAAAAAGCTTACCATGAGAATTTGACAGAACCCAAGGCCACATTGGAATAAACAATAACAGGAAGTTAAACTCCATGTGAACTTTGAAGGAACTGTGTTTAAACTTCCTGTAGAAAGAGAGTACTAAAGAGAAGCCTTGCTGAAATATACTGACACTCTGTGGCAAAAAGGGGGGAAGAATTGGTGAAAATACACTGAGCTAGCCTGACAGCTCCCAATCTACTGAACTTCCTTTCAAATGCAGAGGAAGGCTGCAGAAGTGGCAATGGCTGCTTTGGCAGCAGAAAAAATCTCAAGCTCAAAGAAGACTCCTGGTAGACCAATCCAGAGAAATAGATTCAACCCAGATGATGCTGAAGGAGATGAAGAAAATGAGAGAAAGTATGAAAGAAGGTTTTTCTAACAACAAATGATGTTAATGATCTTAAGTTGATATGAATTGAAATAAGAGTTTCACTGGCCCAGATAAATATTGAGATGAAGTGGATGAATCACAGAATGAATGCTGTGGAAAAGAAGACCTGGAATCTGGGAGAAACCACTGCAAAACTCACAGATGACCAATACAAAAATTTAGGTGCATTGGCTTTGCTGTAAGAGAAAGAAAGACAAATATGCCTGAAGATAAGTGGTATAACCAGAAAAACAAAATGAGAATATTCATGCAAGAATTTGTATAAGGTATAAATAGATATATACATAGAAATAGGTTCTATTAATCATTAATACCAGATACCAGGAAATATGAATTATGTACCATATACGGTATATTATTGCAATTTGTAATTTGTTTGTTTTGTCTGAATTTATGTTTGTATGTTAGTAAGTTAGATGGATGTTGGTATGTTAATATACGGGATAATATGTTATACTATAATGAAATTTATTTTTAATAATACAAATTAAATTTTTAAAAAAAGAATTTGTGAAGTGCTGGCAGACTTTTTGAAGATGAGGAGGAAACAATTTGCTGGAGAATTGGACCAAGACTTCAGAATTGAACTACAATTTGCTAAACAAAGGAAATTGCCTAGAAATGTGATTGTGTATCTTGAGAGAAGTATCAGAGATGAAGAGTTGCAAGTGCACTTCACAAATAAACTACAAATTGAAGGAAAGGATGTGATAATCTTTAAAGATTTGCCAGCTACAATTTTGAGACAGAGAATGGAATATGCCTTTCCAACTAATAAATTGAAACAGTATGGGATTCCATTCTGTTGGAGAAATATAGGTGTGGTTTTGAGATATAGACAGAGAAAATATATATTGAATACAGTTACAAAGGCAATGGAATTTCTGATGAAATATGAATAAGATTTTGGGGGTGAAAACTTCAAGAAAAGAAAAGAAAAGAAGGGAGAAGAAGGCGAAGAAGAAGGAAAGCCCAAGATCAGACACCTGAATCAAGTGATAGAGATGAAGAAAAGTGATCAGGCACAGACAATTTTGCATGCAGACTTGGAAAAAGTGATGTAAAAATGGCTTTGAAGTTTTTAACTTGAAATGTTCAGGGACTGAATTCAGAGAGCAAAAAAAGAAAGATGTTTCATTGCTTGCAGAATCAAAAACTAGTTTTGAAGAATTAAAGAAGTCGTCATTGGATATGTCTTTGCTGAAGGAAATTAAGTTTTTACAAAAACAAGCCTCCATGAGAATGGTTTGAGATGGAATAGAAGATGGAATATACCCAGCAGAAATATTTGAATTTGCAAATAAATCAGGAAAGAAAGAGAGAGAGAGAGAGAGAGAGAAGGCAATTATCAAGATTAAAGATGGAAAAAAGTTCTATCTGTGACAGAAAACAGATTTACGGTACATTTTTTCTCATCACTTTACAAGGGAAAAAGAGTTATTAGAGAAGACAAAAACATTAGATTCTCAGAATTTACACTACTATTAAGGAAGCACAATGAGTTAGCCTCAATGCAAGAATAACGGTGGCTGAAATGACCAAAGCCCTTAAAAAAGCAAAAGTGAGGAAAGCACCAGGACTGAGTGGCCTTACTGCAAGATATTACAAAGTTTTGGAAGAGCCGCTACACTTGTCATTTCAACAGTTAGTGAATTCTATCTCAGGTGTTACTTTTGAAACTCAAAATATGTAATTGTTTCAAAACAATTATGCTAAAATACGGTATGATATTAAGCAAGACCTATAAAGATGGTCAAAATTAAAGTTGTCTATATTGCATAGAATTTCAACTATTAAAATGACTGTGTTACCAAAAATGTTATTTTTGTTCCAGACTATAACTATTTTTGTAAATGATGTACCATTTAAACAATGACAAAAAGACATTTCAAAATTTGTGTGGAAGGGTAAAAAACCAAGAGTCAAACTCAAAATTCTACAAGACACGAAATAAAGGGACGGGTCTTGGACTTCCAGACTAGAAAATGTATTATTACTCATCTTGTTGAGAGTGGTTAAAAGACTGGCATTTATTAAAAAGAGAAAGACTTTTCCAATTAGAGGGTATTGGTCTGAGATTTGGGCAGCAGTATGATATGATGAAATTAAAGCAAACGTAAATTTTAATAATCATTTCACAAGGCATACGTTGCTTAGATTGCAGGATAAATATAAACAGCAATTATGTCCAAAGAAGTCTCTATGGGAGTCACCCCATGAAGCCCCCGTCTCAAAAGAAATAGAGGTCAAAGTAAAATGGATGACATATAAAGATATAATTAAGGTAGATGAGCGTCAATTAAGATTTAAAGGAAATAATGAATTAATTGAAAGTGGCTTTAAGTTGGTTTGCTCATAGGCAGTTACTAGAGAGATTTAAGATGGATTTACAAAAATCTTTACCTTTGATGCTGATAAATCTGAATTTCATGCACAATTGTTTAAGGAAGATGATCATTTGATATCAAAAATGTATAAGATTTTGTTGAAATTTGAGCTGGAGGAAGAGCAACTAAAAGGGTGTATTATTACATGGGCCCAAAATATGGACCATTCAATTGAGATGGAACAATGGGAAAGAATGAGGACAAAAGATTTGACATTTACTTTATGTTATGATTTTTATAAGATGATGTACCTGACTACAGAAAAAATAGCCAAGAAATGTATAAAGGTTCATCAACTAAATGCTGGAAATGTAATTATAGGGAATGGACCTTCTTTCATATGTGGTGGACCTGTAATAAAGAAAAGGTATATCAGGTGATGATACACCATCTGGTGGAAGTAATTCTTAAGACAAAGATTCAGCTGAAACCTGGACTTGCTAGCAGCAAGACTAGTGTATTCAAAGTACAGTTAGCCCTCCACATTCACTATGGTTAGGGGCACAGGACGCCCAGAAAAGTGGAAAAATTGCAAATATCAAAATGTGTATTAATCTGTGGGAAGGGGGCCAAGGCATGGGGGATGGGACAGCAAGCAACCAGGGTCCAAATTAGGTCAGCAAAAGGAGAAGGAAAGGGCGTGGGTTGGTTTGGTGGCTCTATGCTTCCTGTCTCTTGCCCATCTCCTTCCTTGGGAGAGAGGAGGCATTGGGCGAGGGTTTGTGATGCTGAGAAATTGGGCTGCATGCCCTGATCAAACCAACCAAGAGGGAGGGTACCCCTGGGAAAGAAGCACTTCAGGTGGGGGGGCGGGGTTGGAGAAACTCACAAATAACCAAGTCCGTGAAAATCAAACTGGCAAATATGGAGGTCTGACTGTATTGGAAAAAATCAGTTACCAAGAGAAGATGAATGACTAAGCAGATTGATGGGAACCAGAAATGGATATGTTTACACACAAACTAAAAGGAAGGACACAAAATGAATTTTTGTCAGAATGGAAGTTGTTGATTGATTTCTTAAAAAAGAAGGAAGGTGATCTGATGACAATAGTTTTTGATAATTAAAATTAATATCATTAAATGAGAAATGTAAAAATAAATTTAGATTTATTCTGTTTGTTCTTTTAAAACATTGATTTTATATAGATGCTTATTTTTAGACGAATGATCATTAGTATAAAGTAATCTAGAATAAGTGAACAAGTAATTATGAACTTGAGAAATTAAATGAGTAATTAAAATAAGTGATAAGCAATAATTAATAATTATGGGATAAAATGTAGGACTTAAGTAATATGAACTATTAGCAACAAGGGTAGGAATCACTTTTAGTTATGTTTTGTCAGTATTTATTTTAGTTATGTTAATGTTTTTAGTTAATGTTAATGTTTGTATGGATGTATTTTTTGTTGTTTTGTTTTGTATGTTTGGACTGTGCTTTTTTAAAATCAATATATTTTTAAAAAAATAAAAAATAAAGGCTACTCTAAAGCAAAAAAAAAAAAACCTGAACTTTTCTTACTGGAACTGGTAAATGATCAATTTAATAAGAACTATGGAAGAGTTCTACAGTCAGCCCTCCATATCTCCAGATTTTGTATGCATGGATTCAACCAACCACAGTCTCGAAAATATTTTTAAAAAAATCCAAAAAGGAAACGTTGATTTTCCATGTTATATAAGGGATGCTATTTTACTACACCATTGTACATAATGGGACTTGAGCATCCATGAATTTTGATATCTACAGATGTCCTGGAACCAAACCCGAGCAAATACCAAGGGCCCACTGTATTACATATGACTACTGCAGCGAGACTGCTGAATACACAGAAATGGAAAGACAACAGAACACCATTGCAAGAAGAGTAGGTATTAAAACTGATGCACATGGCAGAGATGGACAAGTTGACACCATTGATGAAAGAAGATTCTTTGAAAGTTTCAGAAGAAATAGGAAAAAGTTATAATATTTATAAGAAAGGTGGGAGGTAGATACACATCAGCAGGATTCAAATATTAAGCTTAAGTTTATAGTAGGGATGGGATGAATCCAGAATCTTCTGAATTCAAATCCAGATCCAAATCCCTGGAAGGTTCCAGGAATCCACAAATCTCACAAATCCTGAATCTTTTGAATCCTATTTTTAAAAAGGGTTTAATAGAGATTATTTACCTTGCAGAGGGAGGCAGCCACCAGGACAGGCAGCAGGAGTGGGCACAGGTAGCCCCAGTGGGCACAGACAGTCCCAGCAGTGACCGAGGGCATGCAGAGAATGGGTGATCGCCCACTCGGCATGTCCCTGTAGGATGCCTCTGAAGCGCCTGCACCGGTGGCGGTGGAGGGTGTGCAGAGAAGGGGCGATCATCTCCTCTGCACGGCCCTGCCAGCTGGTGCCAGCGTGCCCACACAGGCCGCAGTGATGGGCATGCAGAGAACGGGTGATCACCTTCTCTTCAGGCCCCTGCCACAGCGAGTGGAGAACCCGGGGCGTGCAGGGACACGGCGGTCGATGGCCCTACACGCCCCCACAGGCCCGATCCCAGGCACTCGCACAAGCTCAGCCCCTGGGGCAGGCTGATGATCGCTTCCCTGCACGACCCTGCAGGCCCAATCCCGGGTGTTTGCATGAGCTCAGGCCCCGGGGTAGGCAGGGAGCCAACAATCACTTCCCTGCACACCGCTGTGGACCCAATCCCAGCTGATCGCACGAACTCAGATCCCAGGGCAGGCAGGGGGTGGGAAAGAGGAAACAATCACTTCCCTGCAGGCCACTGCAGGCCCGATCCCGGGCACTCGCGCAAGCTTGGGCCCCGGGGCAGGCAGGGAGCCGACAATCACTGGCCCTGAGCACTGCTGCAGGCTCAGTCCCTTTCAAGTCCACCAATCTGCCTGATCCCCGAGCGCAGGCAGGATGGTGGATTCAAAAGATTCCATTCACCTATTTTGGCACCGAGATTCAGATTCGCAAATCTCGAATCCTGGTTGGCCCATCCCTAATTTATAGAATAGTATTTCTTATTCAAATACGTAGTTTAAATGATTGAGAATTTATATATGTGATAAGTAGAAATGCAGTTCAAATAAGCAATTATAATATAGTTAAATATTTTGATTAGTTAAGTAAAGGATGTTAGGAAGAACTTAAGAAGAAGTATAATAAGCTTTCATAGACGATCATTCTTATGGAAGTCAGAAGTCAAAGATGTGTGTTTCTGTAATGTAATGTAGTTTGTAGTTTAAATGCTTTTCCTTCTTTTGTCATGTTGCTTGTGTATTTTTCTTTTTTGGTTGTTTGTTTATTTGTATATGTATGCCTTTTATATATTTTTAGAAATGGACTTAATAAAAATATTTAAAAAAGAACGAAAGAAAAAATGTTCAGCTTCATATTCAGTGACCCATTAGATCCTGGGATCTTTTTTTTAATCTCCAATAAAGACAAATTAAATCATACAGCTACCACTACGAATGTAGGTTTTCACAAGTTCCCTAATCCCATTGAAAATTATTTTATTATATTCGTATGCTGTCTTTCTCCTAGAGTGGGACCCAAGGCAGCTTCCAGAAACAATTGATTTTAAAAAGTATAATAAAATTTAAAAACAATTAAAATAATCACATAAAACAGTATGAAATTCTCTCTCTCCCTCTTAGTACACATGCTAGAGAACATTTCTCAGAACATGAACGGGGGTCCTATGGCCCACCAGATGCTTAATTCCCATCGCAATGGTCTGGACTTTCAGCTAGAGACAGAAGCCCCTGCTTCACACATTCCCCACTCCTGTCAGAGTCAAAAAAAAGTAGAATTAAACATACAGTACCAATACCCTGAAAGAGAAAAGCAATACCCATCCAGCAAGATCAACACATCAGTAACAATTTGGATTTGTTTCACGGACCCCCTGGTGACATAAGGTGACTCTGATGCATAGTCTGCTAGAACCAAAATTAGAATTAAAAGATACAGAATATTTACATTCACTTAAACATTAATCTTTATGTAGCAACACTAGTAAAATATTGCATAATTTGTTCAACACAACTCTTTAAATAATCTGGAAAGTTTACTTTTACAGTAGATTCTCTAACAATTCCACTCCTAAGGACCACCACACTTCTGGTTCTCCTCCCCACCATACCTTTTCTACCCAAAGAACACTCTTCTTCCTTCAGAACCCCCTGTGCTTTTTCCCACTGACCCAGGATTTACTTTAATTATTTGAAGTATTTGTCTATTGCCTCTTAGTACACAAGGGAGAGTTAAAGAGTGACTAAGTGCAATCCCAGAAGTAAACTGCATATGCTCAGTGGGACTTACTCAGAGGTAGGGGAATACAAGAATGCAGTGTCAGCCTTTTAGGAGACTGAAAAAGGAAAATATTTTATGCACTTGGAAGAAACACATCTTTATCATAAAGATTATAATTGTAAATCCTCACTGCACCCATGTGTACTTTGTAGGCTTACTATCAGCAGTATCTGATGTCGGGTCAAAAAAAATGATACCCATTGGTATGGATGCAAAATTCAGCTACAGAGACAGGTATGCATAACACGTCTACAATTAATACTGCCAAAATATTTGAGATCAGCGTCATTTATAAGAGTAGAAGTTTTTAAAAGCAATAATAATCCCTTAGAAGTTACACATAGAATCTGATTACACAGTTATCATTAACTCACTGCTGCTAAGCTTGCCTGAATACATTAAGTGTAATTTAACAACATACAGAAGGTAAAACCGCATTAACATTCTGTCCAAGTCTCCAACAACTGGCTATTATGGTTGTCCTAAGAGGACTCCTGTGATTTCAGGAGTTACACAGAATACAGTTGTGTGGATTTTAAATACCAACCCTACCACTTCCCATCAGTAGCAATGAAGAAGTTACAGTTGGTACTGCCCTCTCACAATACAGATGTAACAGCCTTGGGAGATGGCCACCACTTCCTAAGTTGCCAGGGAAGGACCTGAGTAGCACTGAACTCAGGACGCATTCAAAACTATATTAGCATGTCATTAGATGATTTGGCTCTCTCTACTAGCCCATGGGGATAAGATGACTGCCTCCTAATCCTGACAAGTCCTAACTTGTTCTAACTTGACAGAGAATTCAATTCATAAATACATGCATTAATTGGATTAGGCTCTTCTAGTTGCAATTCAAATCTCAGGTTGTACCCAGGTTACGCTAATGACTTTTCAATCAGTTGTTGTTGCCATGTGCCTTCAAGTTTCCCACTTATGGAGACCTTAAGGAGGGTTTACTTGGCAAAATTTGTTCAGAGGGAGTTTGCCTTCCTCTAAGGCTGTGAGAGTGTGACTTGCCCAAGGTCATCCTGTGTATTTCCATGGCTGACTGCAGATTCAAAAGCCTGCCCCACCACTCAAACCACTACATTCCGCTGGCTCTTTCACCAAGTATTCTCCTAAAACCTGTAGCTTTGTGAAGTTCCTCCTTACTTCTGTTTTGTGCTTCCAAAAGAACCTGTGACAGATCCATCCAAGTGCTGGGTTGTGTAGTTTTATAATAATAAATCCAGTCAGCCATTATAGCTTGTCCAGTTCAGCACTACCACTGCTATGTGCAGCCAGGGGTTTGCATATTCTTCTAGCTGTACCTTATCCAGTTAAGTCTACAATCTTCTTCCACACTCCCATTTTAAGACTAACCCAAAGCAGATTCTCTGACTTTGGTATCAAAGCAGTGTTTGCCTCATCCCAGTTTTGTTAAAATGTTAAAATGCTCAATGAAGAGTTCTAGGAAATCAAATCTGACTTGCTGTTTTGTGACATTTTGTCTGGTCTGGATAAAAACATACTGTTCCACTGTGGGTTTTGAAACAGCATGACAAAGTTCAAAAGTATATAGATAAAAAAATGACTACATTAAATCAAGTTCTTCTTAATTATGTATATGTTTAGCTTTCTGTTGAGGAGATTTGGAATGTAGGTCTTCCACTGGTTCTTATGTTACCCACTACCCTTTTTGCTTAAAGGTATTTCTATAAACTGTAGCTGGTGCGGAAATAAAGCAGGAAAAAGCTGGATTAATCAAGCACAGTAAAACAAGTGAATAAAAGGACCTAGTCATCTCTGAAATGGAAGGGGGTGGTTATATATCTCAAATCCTTAGATAACCAGTGCCTTCCTTATTTTCAAAATTATTTGCTAGTGCTTTGTAGATACTTAACATTTCTGCAAAGCCACTTCACATCTTCCCAGACTTTATGATAAATACGCTGACTTCAGGAGTCATGAATCTTATAAAGTGGACTTCAGTCTACAAAAGCCTGTTTTAATAAATTTGTTAAGATGTTACAAATGGTTACTCAAAAACTTCTACAGGGTACAGCTGTTAGTCTGTGACAGCAAGCACAAAATTTTGCGGCACCTTGAAAGCAGCAAGAAAGTCAGCACAATGTAGTAGATTGAGTGCTAGACTAGGATTCTGGGAGACTAGGGTTTGAATCCTTGCTCAGCCATGGAGACCCACTGAGTAGCTTTGGGCAAGTCACACTTGCTGAGCCTCAGAGAAAAGCAATGGCAAACCTTGCCAAGAAACTCCTATGATATGTTTCCCTTAGGGTCACCACCAGTCATAAATGAGCTGAAAGCACACAACAACGAGCAAAGGCAACAAATTTATTACTAAGCAAAAATAAGCCATGCTGTTTCTAACAATAGTTACAAAATCCACAGTCAGACAATACCTTTATTGTTGTTGCTGTTGTTGTTGTGTGCCTTCAAATTGTTTCCAACTTATGGTGAACCTATCACAAGGTTTTCCTGGCAAGATTTCTTCAGAGAGGGGTTGCCTTTGAGTTTCTCTGAAGCTGAGAGTGTGTGACTTGCCCAAGGTCACCCAGTGGGTTTCCATGGCTGACTAGGAACTTGAAACCTGGTCTCCAGAGTCATAGCCCAATACTCAAACCACTACAACACTCTGTCTCTCTGTACTTTTATTAGGACCAATTTAATGTGCAGAAAAATGTGGGCAAGCATTTAAAATTTCTAGATATCTAAATCAATCAAGATTCAGAAACTGGAAAGAGGGATACAAATTATTTCTCTGGATGGTCTCAAATATAAACATACACGACAGCTAGTACAGGCTAGCGCCCAAGTCTACAACTCGTGCTCCATTCCATTTTAAGATGGAATGCAGAGTTCATGATTTCAACATCACAGCAAGCCTACTCTGGCCTCAATTCATCTCCTACAATAAAAACATCTGAAGCTCCTCAAAGCTTGCCCACACTTTTGTGCACATCTGCCCAACAGAGGTATTGTATGAAGTCGATTGTTTTGCAGTAAACTTCACATCAGATTCCTAAAGTGTTACCCCAAATTAGAAAGTACTTACACTCATGTACATTGCTGTGGGGCAGGGGAATACATAAACTTCATATGGCCAGCAATGTGTTTGTTTCTGCAAATTTAGGGCAAAACTTAATGCATCTGGAAAAACTAATGCTATTTCACAAAAGTTTGTATCACTAGTATGGGTTCTACCCCACAATCACCACAGTCTAAGTGGGAGAAATAAAGTCTAAGGACTGTGTCCTTGTATATTTTTAAATGTCATAACTACATACGCACAAGTGCACACACTCCACACACACACCCAGTGCCAATCTCCATATTAAATGCCTCTCCATCCTCAATTGCCAGAACAGATTAAAGCCACCTCTTCATCACAGCCGGGCATTCTCAATAGGAACACATAAAGGTATACCCACTGAGCAATCCCAGGCTCACACTGCAGTTCCCAGACCCTTTTATATTGCTTAGAATTTTCACATGTTCAGACCTACAATACATTTCCCAGCTGGTACCATTGAGTGGAAGGCTTCACATAGCCCAAGAGTGCCTCCTCTACCTCTGTAGGCAAGATACTGCCCCCACTGCAAAATCCTTCCCTCGCTTCATAGAACGTCTCCTAGTCGGATCACTGAATCAAGACCTTCACACGTTTCGTCTACCACTCGGGAACCGATCCCAAGAAAGTATATAGGCGCGGGCTAGACGCGAATGGAGCCCGCTTGTACAAATGCAGAGCTTTTCGATTTCCCAAACGCCCACCAGCGCGGGTCCGATCCACCAACATAAGAGTGTCGCAAAACCAACGCATGCCCTCAACTTCCAAGTTTCTTCGAAAGGACACGTGCGTGCGTGTACACTGCAACACCAAGGAGTACGCACTCTTACCGTCTTTCCCATCCTCCTCCTCTCGCTCTCTCTCGCTCTCCCTGTCGCCTCTTTGAAGTGTAAGCTCCTTGAGAGCAGAGAACTTGGCCATTTCCGCACTAAGCTGTTATAGCGCGATTATTCCACGTTCAACATCGGATGGAATCCTGGGGTTTGCAGTTTAGGGAGGGGCCGGCCTGCCCCTCCCTAAACTGCAAACCCCAGGATTCCATCCGATGTTGAACGTGGAATAATCGCGCTATAACAGCCCAGTGAGGAAATGGCTCCTGTTGCTGTTTCCGATAGCATACTGTCAGGACCGTTTAAAGCACTGATCGCGCGGTAAGAAGAGCCAAATCCAGGCCGGGCACCATCGCCCCACAAGAAACCGCCACCGCTCGCCCCTACTGCCGGTTTTATTCTCACCAGCTGTGCGCGCCCTTCTTCCAGTAACCACGAAACCGCTCCTAAAAAAGAAAAGTTTCCTCCTTTTCCGGGTGCAATCCTTCCCACGCTCACCTGAGAGTGTAAGCTCCTTTTAAGCCCGAGAGGGGCTGAGTCTCCCCTAAACCCAGGCCTGCGTTGGAGACTTCCAGGGGACCCCTGGCGCGGTCTCCCTCGGTGGGGGGAGCGTCCACACTTCAACCTGACGGCACCCCGCCACCCACCCACCGCCAATAACCGCACTGCCACGGGGGGGGGGAGTATGACTGGAGGGACCAACGCCTCCCCTTCTCAGAGAAAGCTTCCTCGCGCCGGTTCCCTGTCCGGCTGCCGCGCCAGACAGGGGGCTGCCCTCGCCTCCCGGGAGCGCGTGAAGACGGCACCGCGCGCTCTTTCCCGCCCATTTGCCCGGCTACCGTGAGGGGGTCTCTCTCTCTCTCTCTCTCTCACACACACACACACACACAGTCTCTCACCGCAGGTAGCTTCCAGTCGGGTGCTGGTTGTAATGCTCCGGCTGCGTGTGCCAAAACAGCATCTTCTTCTCCTCCTCCTCCTCCTCCTCCTCCTCCTGTTGCTGCCTCCTTCACTCCGCAACGCCGAGCCCCGGGAAGTGTGGAGAGTCTCCCGACGCGAGGCGGGCTGGGCGACCCCGAAGCCGAGGAGGAAGGCGGAGGCGCTCGGCGGGCAGGAGCCGCTCGGCGCGCTTTTATGGGGCGGCCGCGTGATCCGCTGGGTGGAAGCCGCTCCCAGGCGCTGCTGAGGTCAGCCGCGGGCTCCTTCCCTGCCGCGCTCTTCCCGCCCCGCCGCGATTGGGCGCCGGGCCCGGGGCGGCGGCTGCCCGCGGCGGCGCAGGTGGAAGAGCCGAGGAGGAGCCGCGGAGAGGGGCGCTGGGAGGGGACGGGGTCGCCTCGCAGGCTGCCTCCTCCCGAAGAAAGTGTCCCCCGCCCCCTCCGCTTCCATGGGGTCCCCTGGTCCGCTTTATGACTCTTGTCGCGTGCCTGCAAGTCGTTTCGGGCTTATGGTGACCCTGTCATAGGGTCTTCTTGGCAAGATTGGGTCCGGGGGGATTTTGCCTCCCAGGCTGAGAGAGTGTGACTTGGCCAAGGACTCCCAGTGGGCTTCCATGGCCAAGAAGGGACTGGAACCGTGGTCCTCGAGTCGTAGTTCAACGCTTGAACCATTACGCCGCACTGGTTCTCTTGGTACTATTAGTATTCCACAAAATGGTTTTAACTTATTTTCTTCCTCAAGCCTTCCAGGTCAGAGATGGGCAAAGTGTGGCCCTGAGGCCACATGTGACCCTTTCAGAGGCCTTCAACCTCTTCAAACTTCTCCGACTAAAATGCTTACAGAATCATAGGACTGGAAGAGACCACAACTGCGGTGGAGTCCAACCCCCTACCATGCAGGAACGCATACTCAAAGCACCCTCAGCATATGGCCATCCAGCCTCTGTTTAAAAACCTCCAAAGAAGGTAATGCCATCACACTTAGAGGCCGCATATTCCTCTGTTGAACAGCTCTTACCATTAGGAACTTTTTCCTGGTGTTTAGGTGAAAACTCTTTTCCCGTAGTTTGAATCCATTGCTCCATGTCCTAGTCTCTGAAGCAGCAGAAAACAAGCTTGCTCCATCTTCAACATGACCTCCCTTCAAATATTTAAACACGAGTATCATGTCACCTCTTAATCTTCGTCAGGCTAAAGGTACCTTACTCCCTTAGCTGCTCTTCATAGGACATGGTTTCCAGATGCTTCACCATTTTGTTCACCTTTCCCCACCCTCAACACTGGTTAGGTTAACATGTTTTAAAAACTTTTTTTTTTTTCAAAACCAGAACTGGGCCTCCACCTTTTTCTGCACTCCAGGGGAGTTATTTTTGGTAATCTCAGTGGCCCCTGGGGGTTCCTGAGATCAAAAATTAGCACATGGACCTACTGCAATAGGATAAAACCAGTCTCACCCACTCTACATGGGAATTTTTAACTCAGTTATAATTTCTTACTTGAATAACGTATTTTAACTTGAGCTGCCCAAGGCTGAATTCACCACTATAGCAGACTGGCAGAGACTAGAAAGTTACTTTTAAGAAGAATGGATATAATGACGTACTAAAGCTTCAGATAAGTAAGTAAGATGAAGCTGTGGTGGCCAACTTTACCAGGCTGTTACAGTGGGTTCACTGGTGAATTTGGTCTTAGGAGACCCAAGGCCAGCACCTCTGTGGCCTGGAAGAAATTCTCATTGGTCTAAAAACTATTTCACAGGAAGATTGGGACAGCCTGTGTTATTGTTTTCCTGAGGCTCCATGAAGAGAAGGACTTTTACAAACCATTCTGTAAAATACTGATAGTAACAAATTATCAGTAATAGCACGATAGTTATAGATAATTCCTGGTATAGCCTGGAAAGTTACTTCAGAGAAGAACAAACAAAATGGCTTATGAAGTAAGCAGTGGTAGGATAATGCCCTGAGTCCAGAGCATCATCCTACCAACTGTTCTCTTAAGGATGGCATGAGTATGTCATTCTGTTTGTTCTTCTCCAGGGTAACTTTATAAGCTCTGAAGCACATTTTCTTGGCACACTGGCGTGAAGACATGCTTTCTCAATTGACCCAGCCAACCTTACCTAGGAGTACAACAGCTAGCTGTAGTTGTAGTTGTAAAGAGACAGCCTGTAGAAAAATAGTATCCATCCATTGTATGGGCTGGACTAGCCCTGTGAATTGGATACACCACAGCTTTTGTGCAAAGTTACGCAGATGTCAGAGCAATATGTGCTGAGTGCAGCTGCAGCTGTTTGTAGCCACAGGCTGATACACTTCTGCACTACATAAGGAGGGAGGAGAAGGCCCTAGAATTTTGTCTCTCGACTGCATCCATTGCAACAGATAACCCAAATGTAAATATCATACTGAAAATGGCTTATTTCCTTGGTTAAGTGGGAGGAAAAAGAACTGGCAATCCTAAGGAGTGAAAAGAATCCCACAGTCAACATAGCTGTCAAATGCCATTTCCGCACTCGACTGTTATAGCGCTATTATTCCACTTTCAACATCCTATGGAATCCTGGGGTTTGCAGTTTATGGATGGGCCGGCCAACCCCTCCCTAAACTGCAAAGCCCAGGATTCCACAGGATGTTGAAAGTGGAATAATAGTGTTATAACAGTCTAGTGCAGAAATGGCCAAGAAGAGAAGAGACTGTGTGGTCTCTGAGAGAGCAGAAATAGTTCTAATAGTCCTTCACCAGAGTCAAGTGGACTTCTCAGGTAGCACGTGCTTGTAGGCGGGAATCAGCAATGAGGTGCTGGGGGATGATTGCTGTGTGTATGCCATATAGGCTGCCTGGTGCCCCATTAGGCGCACCTGATAACCCTCTCTGGTCACAAGTGCTACTTTAAGAGTCTGTTGCTGGTATCTGAATGTGGAATGGAGGGGTGCACATTTTGTCCCCCAGTAGCAAAATGTACCAAATTGCCACAATTGTGTAGCATGGATACAATATGAGTTTCTGCAGGAGCTGCCGCCTTCTTTCCTCCAAATGCATTTGGGCTTTGATGTAACATTGCAGAAGTTACACTCATTGAAGCATGGGGTCATCAGGTTGCTGCTTAGGGGGAGCAGCGTCATCTAACTAGAGTCTCCTCAAGCAGCTGCCAGGCTTGACTCAAACACAGTTTTGCCCTGGGTCACTCCAGGAAAGAATAGCAACACCTAGCGCAGCACTGCCCATAGCCCTAATGCCCACTTCCCCCAGGTGAGTTCTTTGAAGCCTACAGATCAAAGGCGTTGCAGGTCTCTTTGCCCTTTCAACCTTGGAGCCAGCCCTGGAACTTAGAAGACTGAGCAACAACATGGGCAAGATCTTCATCAGTTATTGCAAGTGAAGAAGTAAAGAGTTATGCTTGTTACTCTAAAGCAAGGCTTTCCAAATGGTGTGCCATGACACGTTAGTGTGTTGCCTGCAGTGTGTAGGTGTGTCTCCTACAATCTTGGAAATGGATGTTGTTATTTATAAATCATATATTTTTAAAAATATATGAAAGGTTTTCATGAGATATGTTGTGTCCCCATACATTTTGCTATTACAATTTATGTAAGTATCTCTTATAAGGTGTTGGTTTAACCTCCGGTTTGGTAATAAGACTGAATTACTGTGTCACGAAATGATGCATGTCTAAAAATTGTGTCACCAACATGAAAAGCTTGGAAAGCTCTGCCCTGAAGTTTAGGAGGATAGCAGACCAGTAGGACCAGAACTTAGAAATGATGGTTTAGGGGGATTCTGGAAATTGTACTCCCAAAAAGTAATTTTTCCAAACTCTAGCATTACTTTCATGACCTTAGTTTCTGTGCAAAACACCATGGTGAGCAAATTTTCTCACCATTACAACTGCTTATGCTACCATACTGAGGCTGCATTTTCCAAGGGGGCTTCTCCCACTTTTTAAATGCAGGAACATCAGGAACTACATTTTGCTGTGCTGACACACTGATTCCTAAGTGAACTCTCCAGAGGGGTGCACCGAGTAGGTATAAGGCAACAATATACACAAGATTTGTTCATTGTTTTAGAACCTGGATTGCAGTGCAATCCATCATGAAGACACCCTGGATATTGATAAGGACCTCCCCACATTGCTCATAAGATGCAGAGAACGAAGTGCCATTTATAGAGCCCAAGTGCTGTAGGAGGGAAAAAGCAGTGGGGTCACTTTGCCCCCACTGCTCTCCTCTTCTGCAGTACCTTAGCTTAACAGTGGTTTTCTGCGGCACCAGCAGGTTATCTCTCCAAGGAGATCTTCCTCTGCCAAGCAAGCCTAGCTATGTAATGTGTCAGACATCGAGTATAACTAAAGAATGGAAGTGCTGCCTGTGTTTTCATGAAGGATTATGATGTCAAAAAAAAAAAAGCATTGTGCCTTACCTTTAAACAACATGTTGTGAAAAAGAAATATTTAGAGGATGGATAAGTGTTTTGTTTTTAGAATGTTAGGAAGACAGCACTTGGTGGGGAATATGGATGCCAAATTTCATTTGCTGTTCTCAAGCTAGTTATTATCTTGATTTGGAATGTAAATACAATGTTTACATTTACAAAGTCTCAACAGTAGTTAAAGGAGTTGGCACAACTAACAAGGAAAAAATAATTTAAAGGAGAACAACTAGTCTTATTGCCTTTAGCACTTTCTTTCTCTGAAGATTTCTCTAATACTATGACTAAATTAATGTAGGGCAGAAACAGAAAATTGCAGATGGTCACATGATGTGAGTGAAGGTCAAAAAATACTTGTGAGATGCATGCTGTTAATGTATGCTAGCCATCATCTCTTGAATTCTTGACATAGGACATCAAATAGCCAAAGACTTTTTTTCTTACGAGATCAAGAACCCAGCTGAGAGGGCCTCTTTAACAGTACTGAAGCAAACATGCACTTAGGATAAAAGAGCTGATGTCTCTGGCTCAAGATGAAAGTGGTTCTGAATTCACACCTGGATTTTAAACAAATGTAAGGTCAAACTTACTGTCTTTCTTAGGCCATTTCCGCACTACACCATTATAATGTTATTATTCCACTTTCAACGTCCCATGGAATCTTGGGGTTTGCAGTTTACTGAGGCCAAAGAGTTCTCTGGCTGAGAATTCTCAATGCCCTTCCCTAAACTGCAAACCCCAGGATTCCATGGGACGTTGAAAACGGAATAATAGCACTGTAACGTAGTGTGAAAATGGCCTTACTTCCAACATGTCTCAAATTTCCTCCAACTAAATATAAAGCATGGTGTAGTGGTTTGAGTGTTGGTCTAGGACTTCCAGAGATCAGGATTCAAAACCCCTCTTAGCTATGGAAATCTACTGGGTGACCTTAGGAAAGTCACATATTCTCAGCCTTAGAGGAAGGCAAAGGCAAACCCACTCTGAACACATCTTGCCAAGAAACCCCTATGATAGGTTCAGTTTAGGGTTGCTATAAGTCAGAAACAACTTGAACGCACAGAACAACAACAAATATAAAAGTGGATCACGTGACAGAGACGAGTTTGCGTGTTTGTAGATTCTCCTTCGTCCATTCTGTCCTGGGACATTACTGCTAACAATATGCAGTCAACATTAAGATGATCTTTTCCTAATTTCCCATCATCTTGTACCTGTATGGTTTTTGTCATATCCTACACGATCTTCTATCCAAGTTTCTTCACTTTTGTCTGGCTTAAGATACTCTATGTCTTATACTATTTTGGAATAATGGGGGGGGGCTTTTAGAAATAAAACCACATTCACCCTTTTCAAACATATTTTACATTTGAAACAGAAATCCAGGAGCCAGAAATGTTTGTGAGAAGGCATTAAAGATATGTAAAGGCAACAGCAAAATAAGAAAGACCAAGTTTATGTTTGCATTAAATGATTTAATTGATTACATTTGAAATTCCAGCAACATGAAGAAGTAAGTACCAAATGTGAGTACAAACACAATTCAAAAAGAATATTAAAAAGCTGCAACATGTCCAGAGGAGAGCAACCAAAATGATAAAAGGCCTGGAAACCATGCCCTATAAGGCCTAGGGAGCTGGGTATGTTTAGCCTCGAGAAAAGAAGGTTAAAAGGTGTCATGATAGCCATGTTTAAATATCTGAAGGGATGTCATATGGAAGATGGGGCAAGCTTGTTTTCAACTCTCCAGAGACTAGGAAATAGAACACTGGATTCAAATTATGGGAAAAGAGATTCCACCTAAACATTAGGAAGAACTTCCTGACAGTAAGAGCAGTTCAACAGTGGAATATGCTGCCTTCTTGTGTGGTGGAGTCTCCTTCTTTGAAGGTTTTTAAACAGAAGTTGGATAGGCACCTGTCAGAAGTGCTCAGATTATGTAATCCTACATAGTCGGGGGTTGGACTAAATGGCCCCTATGGTTTCTCGCAACTCCATGATTATATATCTAAATGCTAGTCAGTCATTCTAATGCCCTGGCACTCATTGGCAAGGCTAAAAAAAGACTTATAGGAATAATTCTATTTACTACTATGTGCTTATTGGCAGCACAGTATCTCCTAAAAGTGAAAGGGTGGCAGCTAGTAATCTTAGTCAGTAATCAGTTACCCCTCTGCTTTTTGAGATCATTACCAAGGCAGAGTTGGCACATTTGCCCCCTGGATGTGGTTGGACAGAGCCTCCTAGCAGGTCCAGCCAGCATGGGCAGTGGAGAGGGCAGAGGTTGAGAGAGTTCCTTTTGGATTGCAGCTCCCAGAATCCCCCACTTAGGCTAGTGGTTTTTGGGAGCTGTAGCCCAAAACAACTTTTCCAACTTGTGGATGAGGGATTATGGGAGTTGCATTCCCACTGCTCATGCCCTTCACTAGGGTGTGGCCCATACATTAGAAACTTTCTTTTAACTGCTTTGCTTATTCTTGTTTACTTGTTTTAATGAAAGCTGAAATTCTCAGAAACTTGGATTCCCTACCCCAGAGCTTTCCATACTTTTCATGTTGGTGACACACTTTTTAGACATGCATCATTTCGCCACACAGTAATTCAGTTTTCCTAGCAAACCGGAGGTTAAACTGACTTTGTACTAATACAGAACGTTTAGCATTTGATTCTTGAGCAGTTTCCTCTACAGCTGCTACATTTTGTTCATTGCAAATGTCATCTTTGCCAGCTTTTCATTTCTTAATCAGAAACTCATCCATTTTAGGGGTAATTCAACGGTAGTGTAAGTAACTAAATAAGAAAATAACAGCACTACAATCTCTCAGTGATAAAATGTTAGAACAATCCCTCGTGGTACACACCTACAGATCCCCCGCACCTTTTTCACTTCAACTTTTTCCAACGGATCAGGCACGCGCAGTATGCAGAGGCCTAGCTAGGGTGCGGAAAGGCAGCCCCCTCCCACCCAGTCCTGATCGCTCCCGTCACTCTTGCGGGGGAAAGGCCCCAACAAGAGTGACGGTGGGTGGAAAGGCAATCCCTTCCCACCCGTCCTGACTTGCTGCTGTCGCTCTTACCGAGGAAAGGCCCCAACAAAAGCAATGGCAGCAGTCAGGCTCGGGGGGCGGGGTCTTTTTCAGCTGAGAAAGCGACACACTAACACACTACCAGGCAACACACTAATGTGTCGTGACACACTGTTTGGAAAGTCCTGCTCAATATAACAGCCAATATTCTTGTAAAATAATGGCATACCCACAGTGCTAGTAAACACAAAAATCTACATATAAGACAGAGTAGATAAATTTTACATTAAAATTCTTTAACCCTTATATTCAGAGCTCACATCAGAAGCTTTTGGTATGCCAGCCTGATGGTCCATGTCATGTGGATTGCTTTCCTCCCATTGAAGTCAATAGGTAATAATTGCAGCGACTGGGTCTCTATGGCCTGGATCTGATGTCATCAACATGTTTAAGCAGTTTAACAGTTCTATGGTGCTCACATGTGCAGGCATGCTCTACTTTATTCCACATGTGGATGTTGCATTTCATGATGATGAGTACCATTCGCATGGTGCCAGATGCAGGCAATCTGGTTTAACTAAACCAGTGGGTTCTCAACCTGTGGGTCCCCAGATGTTTTTGGACTTCAGCTCCCAGAAGCCCTGAGCATTGACCATAGTGGCTGGGGCTTCTGGGAGCTGAAATCCAGAAACATCTGGGGACCCACAGGTTGAGAACCACTGAACTAAACCAATAGTTCTTCTTATCCTTCCATCATCCAGTTGGATCTCAGCTGAGCCGGATCTCTGTTGATTTTACTGTAAGCAACCCTGAGATCCTCAGTTAAAGGATGGGATGTAAATATTTTAATCAATAAACATATAAACAAATAAACAGAGTAAGAGGGAAAATTTAAGAATTACAAATCTGGCTTTTGCATTTGTGTCCATGAAAACATATGCTAGGCATATTCACCGGAATCCTATATGACCTTTTATGTAATGCAACTAGCAGAGGCTCTAAGAAGCCTAGGCCCTTTTGGCATGGCCTTTGAAATTTGCATTAGCCACACTTCACTCCTTGCGGAGCCACGTTACCACATGACATTCTCGCCAATCAGGTGCTGTCCTGGCTGCAGGCAGTGCTAATCCCACTTTTTTTCATTTTTGGGAGAAAACCGAAAATAACCAGCCTTTCTCACAACAATCACGGGAGCTACGGCCGTGCGCAGACTCCATCTAGCATCTTTCTGGGAGTGACCCGGAAGTGGGCAGGGTGTGGGCAGTCCCTGCCCATCCCTCACTCAGCAACTCCCAGGGGAAGCTCCACCCAGCAGCAGGCCGGCCGCTGCCCTTGTCGTATCGCCAAACACCACAGGACGTGCTGCCCAGGAAGGCCACCCCGGGACTGACGTCACTGCCCAAACTCACAATAACATCAGCCCCCAGGATCTGGCTGACTTACACTTTAAAAAAAAAAAAATTGACGCTACCGTTAGCATGGTAGCCAGTGAAAAATAAAAAATAAGAAACTCAGACCAATTGGGGCAATGGGGCAAGGATGAGGTGGGACCTGGGAGTAGCCCACAATGCTGAGCTGCAGAACAGGCACCAGGTGCAATCTGGTGCTGTCTTGCAAATGCCCAGGTGCCTGCGGAAGGCAAAAGGCTGCATACAGAACCTAATCCGCCATTGGCAATCCCACAATGGCGTTGGAACATCCTGCAATTGAGATATGGTGTGAAAAGGGCCCTAGTCATGAAATTCCAAAAATGCATACAGGATACTAGCAATGTGCATTTGTGCCCGGTGCTCATTGAGAGCAATGCAATGTGCATGAGGACTGATGCAATGGGAATCAGTCCTATTGAACATTGATCCCACTGTGCATCGGGTACCAATCTGCATCAGGCATTTTGCTGGCTTTGCTATGTAGTAATGTAACAGCAGCCCTCTACCAGATGCGGTCATTGTGCAACTGTGAAATTCTAATTCCCACAGATGCAAGACCACTTACAAAGAGGCAATGCTCCAACAAGATTCCAGACTTCATCTTCCTACCTAGTGCTAAAGATGCTACAGGATTCCTTTATGTCTTTTTATGCTAAAATACACGAATACAACTATTTCTCTGAAATCCAACTGTGCTCCTGAAAAAGACAGCTGATATCCTGAAAAAAAAAGTGGCTGTTTTAGTTTAAGGCCTGCTTTGTTGCATAATTTCAAATAATAGAAGTTCCAGTGGTTTGCCTTGGACTATGCCCTCCAGCCCAAATTCAACAAAATCTGATAACCTCTTTGAGCTGCAGTTGGGTTTTTATCATACCACCTCTAAGAAAACACTGATATTGTTCTAGAAAACAGATTAACCCAAATCCCTAAGAATCCCTGGCAGCAGTCCCATTCACCTGGTGAGAGTAGGACAGGGAACTCTATGTTGGCACCTTTGAGTTTGCTTTGGCTGGCTTAACATACATCCATGTGGAAAGAGGAAATTCATGTCCATTATAAAATGCTGACTGTCAGGCTACCTGGAAGTTTCTATGGGAAGAAAAAATTCATATCACATAGCACCAGAACATGGTAACCAACAGTATTCTGGAATCTCACTGAAATGGGCTACCATGTTTCAAAGCTATTGTTGTTACTGTTGTTGTTGTGTGCCTCCAAATCATTTCCAACTTATGGTGACCCTAAGGTGAACTTATTGTGGGGTTTTCTGGGGGCTGAGAGTGTGTGATGTGCCCAAGACCATCCCGTGGGTTCTCATGGTCAAGCTGGGAATTGATCCTGGTCTCCAGGGTCAGAGTTCAACTCTCAAAACACTTCACCATGCTGGCTGTACCACCTGGGAAACAAATATTGAAAATGAGTTATTTCCCAAAAGTGGTTATGTTGTCTAAATATATGCCTATAAATTCCTAGGCTGGCAGAACCATTTCTCTTTACTATGCTATTTTTTTCTTTTAACATTTAATTTGGCTGTTAAAGCTTATATAATAACTGCTAAATCTGGAGGTAAGTTATCTAAACTATAATTGTATGCATAGCCAGTATATCCATTTACTTGCCTTCACCACTCTTTCCAAAACCCTTCCACTTCCAGCTGTGTATAGACTACTATACTATACTATACTATACCCAAAAATATAAGTCAAATACACAAGACAGAGAGAGAGCACATTTTTCTATACTCAAAATATGTCACGGTGTTTATAGGTGTCCATTGCCACTTGCACAGCAACTAACACTAATACTCTGGATGTTTGATTTAGAATTCCTGCATTTTTATTAATCATGTGAGAAATTTAATCTTGTGCCACCTTAATTCTTAATTGAAAAGCACTTCATAATGTTAAACACAAATATCTGAGCTAAAGTTTGGTATCTGTACCAACTGAAACGACAGTGTAGACAGTAGGCTTACAGTTTCTGGAGCTGATCTCATTTTATACAAGATTGATTTGTGACACGGGTCCTGCTTCTACTACAAGGAAAGTAACAAAAAATATACCTAAAAAAACAACAGCAGCAATCCCAACATCTTTGAAGGCTTCACAGTTTGGACAATGTAAAAGCAAAAAACTAAAATCAAAAACTTTTTTTTAATTAAAAAGATATGGCAGGCCAGGGAGGGAGCGGTGAGGATAAGAAGCAGATAATGTGATCTCTGTCTAGCAGCTTTTGGCAGAGTTCTAATGGCCAGGAACTGGGTGTTCCCCTTCGTCCATCAGGTGCCACCATCAGAAAGGGGGGAGGGTGACACCAAAATGACTGCCTGCCCCTTCTTTCTCCCCCTCCCTCCACAAGAGCCCATATTGCATCATGTAGGACATTTTTCTTATGACTGGACAAGATCCCCAGTGCCTTCACGTACACAGAGCCAGGTGGGTAGATCATATATTTTCTCCTATGAGTCCCAGTAATAATACAATAAGAAAACATGGTTAGCTGGAGTTACAATTTCCCAAATAAAGAATGAGGACAGTACAAGGCAGTATTTAGCACATTCAGTGATATAGGATTAGCTGTATAAGGGTGTATAGATAGAGAATCAGCAGAAAGAAAGAGATAAAGTTAGAGCAGGCGTATTTACTTATTTCAAAGGAAAAGAAGAAGGTTTCAGCTTTTGTTTTTCGTAATCTCTTGGAAAGTCTCATAGGACAGTGGCTACTTGGGTCTCACAGACGTTTGACCATCAGTGGGTAATCATCCTCCATAGGGGGACAAAGACCACAGCAGGAAGACCGTTGGTCCTTCGTACTATCTACAGTTAGGGGCTCAGGACCCTTGCAAAAGTTAAAAAATCGCAAATATCAAAAGTGTGTGTGTGTGTGTGCATATTGGAAAGGGGCTGAGGCACGGTGCCGAGAACAGACACGCAGGGTCTAAACCAGGTCAGTGAAAGGGGATGGATCTGCATGGTAGCTCTATACTTCCTCTCACTTGACTATCTCCTTCCTTAGCTGGGGGGGTGGGCAGGGGGAGAGGTTCATGGTGCTGAGAAATTGGATGGCAATCCATCCTTATCTGGCCAGGATGCAGCTGGTGGAGGAAGAGGAGAACCAGAGGCAGGTTTTTAAAAGGCTGCATGGCTTGATCAGAGCTGCTGAGAGGAAATGTTCTTCTGGAAAAGAAGTGCCTGAGGTGGGGGTGGGGGGCAAGGGTTGAAGAAACTCACAAATAATCGAATCCGTGAAAGTCAAACCTGCAAATGTGGAGGGCTGACTGCAGTTGCTTTCTGCCCATGTAGACTAAGGCAGTCATGGGGACTGATGACAAACCTGTTTTTAACATCCCTTTAACTTCATATGATGAAGAATTGCAGCTGCAACTGGAGAGTTTGAAATGGAGGGCGGTGGAACAGTGGGCCTTTCTGCACTACAGTTTTATATTGCTATTATTCCACTTTGAACATCCTGTGGAATTCTGGGGCTTGTAGTTTACTGAAGCCAAAGAGCTCTCTGGCTGAGAATTCTAAATGCTCCTCCTGTTATCACTGTGAACTGGCCTGGCATCGGTAGACATTAGATATCATTTTGATATCACAATTCGGTCCTGTTTTACCACCCTCAGCCAAATGTTTGTGAGGCCCCCGAACAAGCACGGAGCCAGGCATGGCTACTAAATGCTGAATCATTTCTGTTTACACCTAAGCAAGCCAGACACAACCAGGTCTTGCTTTAGGAGACCTCCCGAAACAAACACTTCATTAAGGATGCACGCTAATACAAAGAGCCCCTTGCCCCGAGCAGGCACCTTGGCGAGCCGGACACTCTACCGCCCAGGCAAGCTGCATCTGCATATTGGTCATTCCTTTGTCAATTCAAACTTAATCATGTTAAATTCTGACCTTTTGGAGACATTGTCTCACGCTCAAACCTCATTGTTCTCTCCCAAGTACAGACTAGCCCACGGTCATACTTTCCCTATATAAACCCCAAGCCCCGAGAGCTTCCTCGGATCGCTCCGGACTTCCATCCAGCCTTGCTGCCGCTCTGTCGAGCAAACTCCCCTTGGCCACCACGCTGAGTTTCTTCACTTCCATCTTCAGTCTCTTCAGGACTATGAGAAAGGTGTCGTATCACCCATTTCCCCCGAAACTCTCATTTCCTATTTCTTAGTTAGCTGTGTGTATGTGTTGTCTTATTTGTTGTTTGTCTGTTAATAAAACTATCAATTTTGTTACTTTAAAACTTGTCTGGCTGCCGTTCTGACCTGACGCTGTATACATAGGGTTAAAAGATCCCTGCTAAGTTACCCTGCCTCTCGTTTAGCTTAAGAGAATACTCGAGTTAATTTCCCCATCTTGTGTTGTTGTTGTTTGGTTATTTGGGCGCCCCTCCTGGGACCCCCAGCACACAGGGTAACACTCCCTAAAAAGCAAACCCCAGGATTCTATAGGATGTTGAAAGTGGAATAATAGCACTATGACATTGTAGTACAGGAAGACCCAGTGCTTCTTCTGAATCCCTGTCACATAGAAAATAGCAAACATACAGAGAGGTAAGTGTTTAAAGAAATAACCATATTAATCTGTTACACCATAAAAAGGAAAAAAAGGGTGAAGGGGGATTCTAGCAGCACCTTTAAGGTGAAGAGATTTATTTTAACATGAACTTTAATTGTCTGAAGAAGTGGGCTGAAATCCACATGCTGAAATAAATCAATTTTAAAAATAATACTATGATTCTTTCCCAGCACGTGTGTACACGTGCGCACAGAGGAGGAGGCAAAGAAAGGAAGCCAGCTATCTGTTGGATTCGTCAGACTCAGGACCCAACAAAGGGCTAGCAAAATGTTTAGACCTTAGTTTGGGCCTAATAGGAGTAAACCACTGAAAGGATAGCCAATAGTATTTCCTACATTCAAAACTGGATAATACGTTGAGTACCTTTTTGGAAGAGGTATCTATGGTGAAAGATGTATGTTTGTTGTATAATTGTCTTCACTGAAATATTTTGTATTTAGCATGCTTTATTTGGGAATTTGTAATTGGAAGGTCAATGTCAGTTTAATTTGATTGCTGAGGCATGCTTCTTTGAAGAAATCCTGCTGTGTGAAGAGGAACCAGTTTGTCAGAGGGAATATGCTTTCTCTTTTAACGTCTAACCCACATCCAGGCCACTTACCCCCACTGTCGGGCACGTGTTTTCTGAATCTCTGAGTGATGCATATGTGTCTGTAGTTTCAATGTTGTGATTATATACACAATATGAAACCTCCTTGAGAATTTCAGAGAAGTAGCTGAGGCTCCAGTGTTTTTGGGGAGCCCTATTGGAACAGATAGTGCAGCAGACATATATGCATCGCTGAAATTCATCGAGTATGACGTTCACTTTAGTAGATAAAACAGTAAGGAGGACTGAACAGAAAGGAACTTTCTAGGCCTGTAAAGATGCATTCAGCATCAGCCCAGAGAGTGGGACAGTGTTAGGAATAGATCACAAGAATGATTCCGGGTGGGTTTAAACAAAATATTAAATAGCTTAGCTCCTGGAATAAATAAACACCCTCAATAGGTTTCTGGCTGCATAACTGAAAGTGGGCTGGCTGGTTAAGCATTACAAAGTGGTGTCTCTAAGTTGATGGTTCTTAAAACAAAATGGACCACAAGAGATATCCTGGCAGTCTATCTAGAGGTGAGAAAACTACAGTTACAAAACTATCTAAGATTGGTGGACATCTACTATCAGGGCTTTAGATTAGCCAATTACCTGATTAAGATGATGACTTGTCTCTCAGGAAGGTGTCTGCCTTCATCTGGAGTTCCCATTCTTTGCATACTCTCCAGGGTGATGTGTTCACAGAGGTTGTGAGGGCACTATACTCAGAGGCCCTAGTCCCTGCCTAACAACACTAACACCTTGGGCCTTTCCACACTACACTGTTATGATGCTATTATTCCACTTTCAACATTGTATGGAGTCCTGGGGTTTGCAGTTTAGGAAGGGGCATTTAGAAATCTCAGCCAGAGAGCTCTTTGGCCTCAGTAAACTACAACTCTAGAATTCCACAGCATGTTGAAAGCGGAATAATAGCACCATAACAGTGTAGGGCAGAAAAGGCCTGTGTTTCCTTCTAAGCCCTGCTTGGATGTTTACCTGAAGAAATGTAGGGCTGATAATGGAGACAAAGATATGAAAGCCCCTTCCCCAGGGACCTGTAAATAAATTAGACTGCTTTGTGTTGAATGCAAGCGTTTGAAGGAGGCTTTGCAACTGCAGGGGGCTAAAAGCAGTTAACAAATGTTCTGCAAGCAGAAAGCCAGATAAAATTCTTACCCCTCTTTCCCTAGCACTGAAAGCTCTGGGACCAAACACCTTGTTCAAGAAGCAATATACTGTATCTACCATTTGTCAAGGCCTATATTATTCTTGCAGGATACAGTTCAGGCCATTTCCGCACTAGACTATTATAGTGCGATTATTCCATTTTCAACATCCTGTGGAAACTTGGGGTTTGCAGTTTTGGGGAGGGGCCAACCAGCCAGCCCCTCCCTAAGCTGCAAACCCCAGTATTCCATGGGATGTTGAAAGTGGAATAATTGCGCTATAACAGTCTAGTGTGGAAATGGCCTCAATCATACGTGCAATATTTTACTTGCAATCCTTCCATTTTTTCTCCATGTTTTGTCTATCTGTTGCAAAGTTATACCCATTGTAATTATATACCCTGCTGGAATTTCAGAGATGAAAATCAGGATACATGTGGCAAAGCAACATCAAAGTGTGGTCTAGATGGCAAAAGTTATTAATGAGGGAGAAGTCACAAGCTAGGACAGGCTACGGACTTTCAGACTTTTGCATTCAATAAATAGCAGTCTAATTTACTTACAGGTCCCTGGGGATGGGGGTTATATATTTCTGCCCCCAATATTAGCCCTATACATGTAGAGAGCAATTAGAGTAGTTAAAAAGATGCAATGAGTGAGTGAAGTGAGCATTAGAGTTAAGAGAGTCAGTTAGGTTTAGGAATTAACGAGTGGTGTTTAAGAGTCTGAGTTAACTGAGAGAGGAATGTGAGAGAGTGAGTAAGATGTACTTTAAATGTATAGATAATTAATTTGTTTTGTTATGTTTGACATCTGTTAATAAAGTATTGTTTTGTATTTGGAACAGTATGGCCATTTCCACACTAGCCTGTTACAGCGCTATGTTTTCCACTTTCAACATCCTGTGGAATCCTGGGATTTGCAGTTTAGGGAGGGGCCAGGTGGCCCCTCCCTAAACTGCAAACCTCAGGATTCCATAGGATGTTGAAAGTGAAATCATAGCGCTGTAACAGGCTAGTGTGGAAATGCCCTATATATTTTAAAGCTTGGGTTCAGATGAGATGCCTGTGGTGGCAGCAATGAATAAAGAGGGTGGTGTTTGGTGGGAATGTAAGTTGCTTAATATGTCACAAATATCTTGAGGACATCTAAGAGGTCCTCACAGTTGGCTGCAGCAGTAGGACAGGAGGAGGTCCTTCCATTGGTGGCAGAGGTGGGGACAAGGGAAAAGTCTTATTCCTGGTGGCTACAGTGAAATCAGTGGAAGTCTTTGTGTTTGATGGCAGCCGAGATTTAGGTTGAGCCTCGCACCTGGTGGAAAAGCAGTGGGTTAAGGGGTAAACCAGAGAACCAGCATAGTGTAGTGGTTTCAGTGTTGGACTATGACTCTGAAGACCAGGGTTCAAATCCCCACCCCACCACAGAAATGCACTGGGGTGACCTTGAGCAAGTCATACCCTCTCAGCCTCAAAAGAAGGGAAAGGCAACCCCCGCCTCCCAAACAGATCTTCCCAAGGAAACCCAGTGATAGATTCATCTTAGGTTACTATAAGTTGGAAATGATTTGAAGGCAGACAATAACAACAATGTGGTAAACTCCCACATGGAGCAAATCATCCTCCCTCCAAATTATCCTGCCCTACCTTCACAGTATCTGGATCCTCAAATGTCCAAAGCAATTTGGTCTAGCATTATATTGTCCTGGTTGCCCTGGCAGATAATGTATGCACTTGTGTTCTCACTTCTTTCCTTTTGTAGTACTGTGCTTGCATTCCAAAATAAACTATAATGGTTAGGTATCCTTAGAACATTAACAAGAGAGGAGGGTGGATGGTAGAGTGGATGTAGTTGGCTCGCCTCTTGTGGCCCTGCCAGGCACAGGCTGCTACTTGTGCTCTCAGGCCCTTTTCGCATGGCGTTTTCCATGCGAAAGGGCACCTGGAGTGTCGCGCGATTGCAAGGAGCGATCTGCACGATGCACTCACAATCATGTGACGCTCCAGTGGCCAGCAGGCACCGATCACGCACCTTTTCGTTTTCGGCTAGAAGCCAAAAATGGTGCGCGATCACGCATTGCTCCTAGACCCCGCATGCACTTACCTAGCGTGCAGCACCTCCAGAGCCATGCCAGTCGCGCTTCCTGCCCCAGCGCAGCCTGGGAAGGTCCCAGGCTGCACTGCAGAAGGAAGAGGCGGGGCTCTTGCGCAATCAGGCAGCTTGTGCGGAGCGGAAGGACCCTGGATGCAAGAGCGTCTCGCCAGAGGCTGCTTGCACAATCCCTGCACCCCAGCGCCGGAAGAAGGTAAGGTGCGGAAAGGGCCTCAGAGAGGACCACTCCTGTTAGCTCAATTAGAGTAGAGGTCATACTTTAAAGGTCTTGCAAACATTAAAGGTCATCAGGGCCCCTCAAAGGCCCCTCCCTAAACTGCAAATCCCAGGATTCCATAGGATGCTGAAAGTGGAATAATAGCACTGTAACAGTCTAGTGTGGAAATGGCCCAGGTCACAGTAGCTCCCATATTACTTAAGGGATCTTCTTCTTCTTAGCTGATCTAATGACATGCTCTAGAGGATGATGGTAATAAGATATGCATGTAAAAAACCACCATGGCTAAGCATTTCAGTAACAGCTGTGGAGGCCTAGATGTCCATGAAGTTTCCAATAAGGAATTGGGAGTTTCTTGTGATAATATTTCAGCGCTCTCACTACTTTTCCTCAGGTTTCTGAATAGGGTTGAGTAGAAGGTTACGTTATGAGTTTTAAGTGCTACAAGCATGGTTTACTGAGTGTGTAGAGAGAATTGTCTTTCTTGTGATGCATTGCAAGTTACTATACACCCTATCCAGAGGTTCAGACACACCCAGGAAGGAAACCCAGCAATTTCAGCTGTTGTCTCAGATCAGATTGCTTGCTTCTTCCTTGCTTTCTGGAACTAGACAGCTGCCTCTTCCTTCTCCTTCCCCTTGGAAAATCCTTACTATGCCCTTCACGCAACTGTTGGCAGAGCTTGGAGTGCGTGCAGGGGAGTGGGGTGGGCTACGATGCGAGGGGGCTTGGCCACTGTTCGTGGCGGCATGGCTGCGGTGCATGGAGGCATGGCCAGGCCATGTAGGGGCATGGCTACGGGCCAGGATTCCCCCAAAACATTGCCGCCTGGGGCGAACCGTCCCCCTCCCCACCTGCCCATCCCTACACGACTGCAGCCAACCTTTTTTGGATATCCCAACTCTATTTTGCTTGGACTGTTCTTTTTTCAAGAAACTTGAACAGGCTATTGCTGTTACAGTTAACACATAGGACTTATATTCATTTACTATAGAACAGGAATCACCCTGGAATCACATTAACAAAAAAGGACTTCACTGTTATCTGGAGTCATGCTCTGTTGCCACTACTATTTCTGTTCCTGTTGAATGGTATTTGTGGCTATTAATCATCTTTTTTTATTAATTCCAGTATGTTTTTGTGGAGTTTGATTTTGTCTTGAAAATTTTGTGTAACTAATTCTGCTTATGTCCGTCCAAGTTGCAGAATACTTGGTTCCCTGGCAGGCCCTCCTTGGCAGATGTTTCTCGAGTCACAAAGATTGTTTTGTGTGGTGTGACTGCTGCAGATTGAAACCTCTGACTTGCTTCCAAACACTGTCTCTTTTATATTAAGATTGTTTTGTTTGTTAGAAAACTGACCTAGAAAAAGTTGTGTAATAAACAACTCGGACTCTCCCTAAGTTGACATAAACTTTACCCAGTACTTTTTTTAGAGGAAATATATCCTGTTGCTCACTGTTTCTTTGGAGTTGTTTCTTTTTCCCCCTAGTATCTGTGCTTCATTAATGCTAAACTGCAGTCAGGTAAATGATCCAACCTAAAATTCTTGCATCTCAGATTGAATGTAGATAAGACAAAAGAAGCTGAGATAGCTTCAGCTGTCCTTTATCTCCCAATAAACTGGACACTATTAGTAAGGCAAAAAATCTGTGTCAACATGACTCACTTCCTCCTCCTTAGTAATCCCTAGCGTCAACTTTTAAACGAGGCCACCTCCCACGGTGATGAACTATGGAGCAAAAAAAAAAAAAAATTCAGCTGCTGCTTCCGACAGACAACTAACTGGTTTGGATCTAGTATGGTATCGTATGAAAATAATTGAGAAACAGTGAAACAGCTAAAGAACCAGCTTTGCTGCTCGACAAACACAACAGGGAGATATTTTATCTTGGACCTGAGGGAATCTGGGCAACCAGTCATTTACAAAAGTCCAAGTTCCTTGCCCTGATAAGCACTTCAGATCACCTGGATGAGATGGTTGGAGTTCCCATCTCTTTATTTACAAATTATTCTATGCGACTTGCTTCCAAAGGCTTGTTTTAGGAGATGCTGGAGACAGAAGCAGTAGGCATGCCATTGCCTCCTCCAGTCTAATCTCAAGGTTACCCTAGGACTTAGAGGAAGGAGACTTGTTGCAGCAATTCCTGTGGCTATGTCACCAGCACAATATTGACACAAGCTGTAAATGTACTTAGCCCTATTGTAGTAGTTAGAGAAGTTACCATCCTGGCTTACCTTTCTGTCTACAGTGCCAGAGAACAAGTGGGTTTATAGAAACACTGGATAAGTGTAATGCACCTGCCTAACCAGAAACTTGCCATGAGCAAGAAAAGAACAGAAAAAATATATGCTCTAAAATGAAAAAAAAAATCACCTAGCTCAGCCTTCCTCAACCTGGTACTATTCCATATGTGTTAGATTATAATCCCCATCATTCCCAGCCAGGGTGTCTCTATTGGCTGAGGTTGACAGGACTCATATCCTAACAAATTGAAGAGCACTGGATTAAGAAGGCTGATCCAGGTCATAAGGTAACATTTAAAAATATTACTTGGAACTAGTAGTGTATATCAATCTTTTCTTCTCAGGGATAAATGCTAAGATGCCAGTCTAGATATCAAGGCATCTCTCTGCCCCCAGAGAAAGGTATAGTACAGAGGTGGGGAAAGTATTGTCTACATGCCCCCATCTCCATGTTTATGGCCTCCCAAACTTCTAGCCTCCTAAATCAAAAAAATTGTTTTTGATTTAAAAATGTTTTGAAAAATATTTGGTGTGGATTTTTGGTCAATTTCCCACTCAAAACAAATGCCAAACCACCTGAAACTGTATAAACAAGTAAGTTTGCTTTTCTCCAACTCCAAGAACTCTAATCCTGTGGTTTAGGGGAAGGGTGTTACAACACCATCTACCCCACTCAGTGGGATGTGCTATTTTCATAATTGGACATATTTCATTGCTGAAACATATTGCATGGTTTGAAAGCACACTGTGCTGGTGTGACTGTTGTTGTTATGTGCCTTCAAGCCATTTCCAACTTCTGCTGACCCAAAGGTGAACCTATCACAGGGCTTTCTGGGTCCAAAAGTGTATGATGCACTCAAGGTCCCTCAGTGGGTTTCCATGGCTGAGCAGAGGATTGGACCGTGGTTTCTAGGGTCATAGTGTGGTGCGCAAACCACTACACCATGCTGGGTTTTATTGGTGTGACTACAGTGTGAAAATTGGCCTCTGTAATCCCATCTCTCTGCACAGTTGCCCACTCCGCTGTAGTGCCTAGTCACCTTACCAAACTCACGGTATCATGATTGGTTGAAGATCTCCTGTACTTCGCACTCATCCCACCCTTTTCCTCTCAAGTGTACCTTTGGCTCCCAGTTGTGCCGGCCATTGTCAGGGAAGGAAGGAAAGAGAGCCAGAGGATGAGATTCCTTATTATTGCAAATGTGGTATCACTGGATGGTGAGTCTTGGCCGAATTCCCAACTCAATCAGACCTTCGAGTAATCACAAACAAGCAAGTCAACCTACCCCACAAACAAGGCCATTCAAAGACATGTGGCTGCCTGGGGGTTAAGCACAAGAACAGATGCACCCTCCTAAGAAAGCTAGATAGACTACATCAACAGTGACTATCTCAATCCTGAGGCATCAGGCTAGTTCACGAGGTCCAGGACAGGTTGCATGGCACAGGTACTTTATCCTCAAACTGGGAAAACAGCTGCTGGGATTCATGGGAGACACCCATGAATCTCCCTGTGCCACCCACAGGAATCTGCTGGGATTCTACCTAATGATTGAGCCAGCCATGCTCATAAAGTGATAAATATATGCAATACCTTGACGAAAAGTTGGTGCCCTGTTGTGAAATCAAAATCAAAGGCCAGGAGGCTCTGTTTTGTGAATCTTTAAAACAAAGCACACAGAGAGTCCTTTGGTATTTGTCAAATCAACTTTCCTTTGGCTTCCTTCCAGGAATGAACATGATCCTGCCCTTGGATATGTAGCGGAAGTGAAGGGGCTTCCCTCCTCACTTAAGGAGGTTCACTCTGGATTTGCACAAGCACTCCTAGGCTTCGCTGTATGGTGTTAATTTCTAGCATGAACAAAAACACACCACACAAGTGGTTTTACTTTGCTGAAACTCTGTTTTAAAAAACACCCATTGATAGGTTAAGGTTTGTAAAATGTTGGGCTGAGCAAGTCTTTTAAACTCCTGGTAATCATTCTAGAAGTTTAGGGTCACAGACAGTTCTGGGTTGCAGATGCCCCTCTGCAAGAAAAAGCAGGAAAAAACTGGCAGGGAGTGGAAATGAGTGGCAAGGAGATTAGAAAGCTAGCTTCCTATTTTTAGAATAGCAACAAAATCATCAAGAGTATTAGCCCCTGGGGCATGTCAGTGATGGCTTAACCCTTTGAAGTCCCGGCTTCAGATGACTTGAGACATGGAAGAAAATTAAAAAGATGGATATGAATAAGCTTCTGTAGAAAAAAAGGCTTATGTTCATGTTTACTGTAAGTACTTCTGAAGGAGTTCAGCCCAGCAGAAATGTTATAAAATATGATTAAAAGGCATAGATGTGAATATTGTAGAAGGCTAAATAATCAGATAGGTTGAGACAGTCCATAGAATCCCACTTGAGTGCTTGCAGCTCAGATGAGATCTGGCTGCGACATCTGTGGCTGGCTAGGTGGGTGTCCCCTTCTTCTTTCACTGCTCCACATGCATCCCTCCCAAAGCTGTGCTTGCAACCGATGATTACAGAGTTCTGTTAGTGACTGATGGGTGCTTAGACACCACAGAGCTTCGTTATTATAATGTTTGCTCTCTGATACTGAACAATGTTTACATCTTCAAGTGTTCTCCACTTCTCCAAATTCTGAGAAATCTAGAGGCAGAGTAAAGGAGTAGTATTCACTCATTTCCTTTGGATGGCAGGTTGGTAGAGACTTAAGGTATCTTTGTTTTGTTTGCAAAAATATGATCAAAGAATATGGAAAGAAATGGATCCTTCTACTATTGATCTTCCTGCATGGATTCCAAAGACAGCCAGACACAGACATACACACACACACAAGTCCAGCTAAAGTGTTTATCTTTGTGTTTCTGTTTTTCTCTAGAAAAGGGGTTGGGAGCAAGTCACCTTCCAAGGCTGCTGAACGGCAACTTCCATTAGCAATAACCAGTCTAGTCAATGGGGAAAGGTCATGGGGGTTGCACCTTGAAAATATCTGGAGAGCCACATATTATCCACTCTTGCCCTAGAAACTATAAAGTGTATATCAGCCACTCCCAAGAGTTCACTGAAAGGAAGGGAGGGAGGTTTCTAGATCATTAAGGAACATAAATATTTTTTTCAAACTGCTAACTACCCATATTAGTTTGGCCACTGAAATTGCCAGAAAAGGGCACAATTCTACAAGTCAATCATGACTGGCACTCTGGTTTTCTTTCTCCTTGAATGCAATTAACTTGTTACTGGCCCGCACACACCCTAGATTTGATATGATTTACTGGCAAAATAAAACTTAATTGGCAAAACAATTATATTAATTGGCATTGATAAAAAATGGACACTGATGTGACTGTAAGGCCAGGATGGGCAGATACTGGGGGACACATGTACTACAAAGTCAGAGATCCTGTCCTATCTCAGTCCTGGCACAGCTGATAAATCAAACAAACTGAATATCTCTCAGCTTGTTACTTACTTCCACTCCAGTATGAACAAAGTCCAGCAGGATTTCACAGCAAGGGAGTGTCCAAGGCCAATCCGAGCATCTGTCAAGACATCCAGCAAGGTAGCAGGTCAGATAAGCTCTGACAACTCCTAGAGGGGAAGAATGCCAGCTAAATAGGTCCCAAGCCTAGCGCAACTAAGACTGGATTGTTGCCGGTTATAAATCCTGAGAGAGTGACACTGGGTCTCTCTTTGCTGCCTATGCTGTGTGAAGCTGGGTCTAGGTAAGTGTTCTTCTGTATCTGAAGAGGCAAGACTCTCTGTTGGAGCTGGCACTGTCCCCTGTTCTGTTTCCGGCACTCTAACCTCTCTCTGTACAGCAGGTACTGGCATGCCTTCTGTTTCAGCCTCTGGCATGCCCTCTGTTTCAGACTCTGAATCAAAGTCCATACTCTGGAAGCAGAGCATGACACCTCCCCTCTACGTGTAGCCTAGGCCATTGTCAAGACAATCACTAGATAATTTCAGAAATAATAGGCTTAACCCAAGCTGAAACATCTCTGCTGTCAAACAACAGCGATGGGAAGTTCTTCCCAAACCACTGATTGTTTCATTGCTCCTTCCTAGCACCTGGACTTTTCCCCACATTGTCCTCTCACCCATCCACTATTACAGAGCTATTATGATAGCCATTAATCCCTTGTCACCTAACGCTAAGATTGTCAACACAGTCCAGACCTCATTGTCCACTCTGCAACCTCCATTGTTTGCTCAAACAGAGTGCCATTTACACACATGCCCACCTGGCAGATTTTGGGTATAAAAAGTCTTCATTTCAACCAGCTAGTTGCAGTACCTCAAATGCTGAACACCACTATGTCGCTGTGAATCCCAATTTGTACTGCCATTAGATGCAAGGCTAAGCCTTGCATCTTCACTGTTTCTTTGCTGCTCTTCTGGATTGGCACATCATCCAAAACCCTAAGCCTTACTATCCATAAATTTCCTCCCTTTCCTTCTGTTATCTCTTGTGTGAGTTAATGACTGTCTGAATCCTGTGTGTGTGCATGATTGAATTCCCCTCAATAAACACACATTTTTAGTTAAGTTTTGAGTTTTTGTCTGGTTTCCCTGCAAGAACCCCATAAACATTGGTGGAAAGATCCTACTAGTTACCCCAGCTCTTGCAGCTTTCTTAATTAGAGCCAATTAATTCCCCATATTTGACTGAGTTGCAGGTACTGCTGGAGGACTTCAAGCCCCCCCCCCTTTTGGGGTAGCAAACTATGGGATTTAACTCACAAGCAATAATGCAGCTAGGAATGGAGTTTTGGAGATGAAGTCAAAGGCCTTGCCACCCAAGGCCTTCCTAAATGATCACCAGTACCACAATAAGTAAAGACTGGTTTGGAAAACAGTTTAGAGTATCAGTACTTTGTCCAGCTGGTCTGGACAAGGCTCTCATTCTCACCAGTGTACTATTTTTTTCTGTTAAAAGCTGCCTCATAGTCAGAGGTAGCCTAGCAAGTGCACATATGATTACAGGTGTTCATTTCCACATATTAATCTTTAAATATATTTATATGCAAAAAATAGGTGGAATCTAATCAAGTAGAAGTTAGGCAACACTTCCTAAGTTCCATTGATTCCATGGATCTACTATAAGGAGGTACATAGTACGCAGTAGTCTACTGTTTTGAGACAGGTAAATGAATATTCAATAATATTCAGTGTTTCTTTTATGACAGAGCATGTGTCAACAATACCCCTTTAAAAAAAATGTCAAACATTCCAAGATTTTTCACCTTAGTGTGGAAGCTGGGGGAAAAAAAAGGCTGCAAGAGAAAAAAAAAAAAAATTGTTTTGTATCAAATAACTTTGGATTTTGTATGAAACACAATTTTTGTGCTAAACAATTCATGAAATTTTCATTACATCAAAAGTCCTGAAATGTGAGAAATAACTGAAAAAATGTGTAACCTTAACTCTCTCAGAATCTTGGCCAGCAAGGAGAATTTATATGACGAGTCTATTGTTCTTGGGAATAACAGCTCAGGCCAGTGTTTTTAATGACAGAGCGGCAGAAGCAACTTCTATCTTATTCTGGTAGCCATGATGGTGCTATGACTTAAGAGAATGAAAGACATGAAACTGCACGTGGTCTTTTTAGCAATTTTGTTTTTTTCCTCTAATGTCAGTGGTGTAGAAGCAGTTGTAAAACATGCAACAGCAATGGGGAAGAAAAGAGAGAGGTAATATCAATGAACATCTAAAGCTCCTCCCACCACTATAAAACCATTAAGTTAAGGGCCTAATTTTATGAAGCTGCATCTCTGCAGGTTGGGATGCTTGACTCTTGAACATATTAACAGTCAGACTTTGATACTGTAGTAACTTTGAAGTACAGAAACTAGGTATGGAAAGAATATTCATAATTATTTGTCACTGGGTTGAAAAACAGGTTTCCTGGTCATTGGGGAACACCATTGGGATGAATAATAGACCACCAATAATTTTGCACAATTTTTTCCTGGCGCTACCTGTCTGTGGTGGTGGGATTGCATGTTCCTTTGAGACAAGAGGCCATGCTGATGGCAGCAGTGCTGCTGGTAAGGTCTTACTATCAGACAGGCTTTTGCTGAGAATCCAGACTAAATATGCCAAACAGTTGCTGGGCAGCAGCAGCAGTATGGATTGACACCGGCAGAAGATTTCTCAAAGAAAACAGTGGTTTTCTATAGCCAACATTTATTAGTACTGTGCAGAAGGAGGCATGCGAAAGCCCTTTTGAATGTCTTTTACCATGACAACCCTATGATGAGACAATCCAAAATAAAACAAAGGATAGTGACAGAAAAATAACATTCCCAGTTTGGAAGGCACTCAAAAACTGCTGGGGTACAGCAGAGGATAAGTACTAGTAGCAGTGTGATAAATGACACAGCTGGACTCAAGAGGAAAATATGTTCAATTTCTGATGTTCTTAAAGGTGGAGGGAAAGTCCAAAGCTGTGCAACAGATATTATAGGAGCATGGAATGGAAGAAGCATGAATCAGGGGAAGCTAGACATAATAAAGCAAGAAATGGAATGTATAAGCAATTGCAATACCTGGGGTGAGTAAGCTAAAGTGGACAGGAATGAGACATTTGAGTCAGGTAATTACACAATGTTTTACTTAAGAAGTGGAAGTCTAAGAAGAAATGGGGTAGCATTAATTGTGAGGAGAGTTGTAGCAAAAGCATTCAAAGGATATGATGATGCAAAATCTGACCAATAAAATCAATAAGTCTTCATAGGAAATCTACCAATATAACTATAATCCAAATGTATGCTGCAACTACAGAGGACCAAATGACATACCAACAGAGCTGCTTCAAGCTACGGAGACACAGTCTACCCTAGTTCTAACTAAAATCTGTCAACAAATATGGAAAACAAAACAAAACAATGGCCCAGAGACTGAAAACTCTCAATATGTATTCCAACTCCCAAGAAAGGGGACACTAAGGATTGCAGGAGTCACAGGGCCATTGCATTATTCTCCCATGTAAACAAAGTGATGTTAAACAATTTACATCAAAGACTTTTACCATATGTGGAGTGAGAAATGCCAGATTCCCAAGCTGGGTTCATGAAAGGAAGAGGCATTAGGGATGATACTGCAAACATACACTGGATAATGCAGCACACCAACGAATTTCAGAAGAAAAATCAATCTGTGCTTTGTAGATTATAGGAAAGCCTCTGACTGTGTTTGGATCACTCTTCAAGAAATGAGAATGGCACAATCTTTAATCTTTTTATTCAGAAATAAGTAATCATAATAATAATAAATGAAGAAACATACATCAGAGATTGAAACATATCTTACTTCGTGGATGGACAAGAAGCTTTGTTAGGATTGAGTATGGAGAAACAGAAAGGCTTCCAGTTGGCATGGGGGTCAGGCAAGGCCATATTTTATCTCCCTATCTGTTTAACTTGTATGTTGAACATATCATACGTAAAGCAGGATTAGACTCAGAAGGAGGAACATGAACAGTTTAAGATATGCAGATGACACAGTGCTAGCAGAAAACAACAAAGACTGAATGGTAGCTGAAAAAAGTCAAGGAAGAAAGGTATACAGCTGAAGATCAAGGAAACAAAAATAATTACCACAGTTGATTTACGTAACTGTGATTTACCTACATGGGGTGTGGAGAAGAGTTCTACAGGTACAATGGATAGCTACAAAGACAAATGAATGGGTCTTAGAGTAAATCAAGCCTGAACACTCCCTGGAAGCCAAGATGACTAACCTGAGGCTGTCATACTTTGGCCATATCATGAGAAGACATGACTCACTGGAAAAGACAATAATGTTTGGTAAGGTAGAAGGCAGTAAGAAACGAGGAAGACTTCATTACAGATGGATAGACTCAATCAAGGAATCCACAGCTCTGAGTCTGCAAGACCTGAGCAGGGCTGTTGATGACAGAGTGGCTGGGAGGTCTGCACAGCCCTTAACAGCTACAAATTCTATGTCTTGAAGTATTTTGGGTGAATTATTCTACTGAGAAAATCAAGGGTTATTTTGTTTTGTTTTGCAAAAGAAGAAGGAGAAGAGAAGGAGGAGAGGAGAGGAGAGGAGAGGAGAGGAGAGGAGAGGAACGAAACTACTCTGTTTTGTCCACACTAAATAATTGTTTACTGTTCAGAGGACATTGTTTCCTCTTTAAGAATTTTGTGCTCTAAAATGTATTTTTCTCTACAGAATAATTTCTCCTCAACACTTATAGATATCTGAATATGGGGAGAATGCTGGGAAGGAATATTCATTTTCTCTCATGGGAGGCATGATTTCCATTAATTACCATAATTATTTGTTCACATATGAGAACAAAATAAATAAAATAGCCAAGGATTTACATCCCTAAGCCGAACTCATCATACAACACAATGAACTTTAACAAAAATCTTCTGCTGGTAGAAACACAACCTTTAGTTTTGAATCAGAAACACAGTCTTCTAAAGGTGTTGTTATTGTTTAGCTTGAAGTAGGAACACTCTTAAAGAAAAGAAGTATAATCCTTTTATTTACTGTCCTCACTCAAGCAACAATGACACAGTTTCCAAAAAGGTAGTCACACTGGTCTGTTGGAGCAAAAACAATGCGTCTTGTGGAACTGTAAAAGCTAGCAGGTTTTATGAGGCAAAAGCTTCTGTGCAATATGCCATGCCTTGGATGAAGTGGATGTACTCCACAAATGCATTCCTCATAGTACAATTTTTATGATGCCACAGTAGGAAAATGTGAGCGCCTTGCCGTCATTTCATTCACTGCCCAGAAAGAGGAGTGCCTTTCCTTTACCCTGTCCCTCCAGCAGGACGTGACATGAGTGTTCTGAGAAAGGTACTGGAGCAGTTCTCTTTCTCAATCCAACATGCCACTGCATCCAGCCCCAGGCGTTCTTATCCAGAAGTACCTATTGCAGCGTTCAGTGGAGCTTTGTTGTTGTATGCCTCCAAGTCACTTCTGACTTAGACGACCCTAAAGCAAACCCATCGTGGGGTTTTCTTGGCACGATTTGTTCAGAGGGGGTTTCCCTTTGCCTTCCTCTGAGGCTGAGTGAGGGTGACTTGCCCCAGGTCAGCCAGTGACTTTTCCTGGTCAAGCAGAGATTGGAACCCTGGTCTCACGAGTCGTAGCCCAGTGCTTGAACCACTTCACCACAGTGGCTCTCCTCCACTCCCAGGGGAATATGTCTAGGGCTATTTCTGCACTACACTGTTATATTGCTATTATTCCACTTTTAACATCCTGTGGATTTCTGGGGTTTGGAGGTGACTGAGGCCAAAGAGCTCTCTGGCTGAGGATTCTAAATGCCCCTCCCTAAACCGCAAACCCCAGGATTCCACAGGATGATGAAAGTGGAATAGTAACAGTGTAATGCGGCAATGGCCTAGGACTTAGTGGTGCATTCACGGCAAGGCTTTTGGGCAGTTGTCCAAGGCCACATTCAGGTGAAAGGAGTGGGAGAGCCCTCCAACTTTGAAGGAAGTGAAGTAATACTTTGCTGCCACAAGAAAAAAGCTCCTCTAATACCCTTAAGACCAAAATCTAAATTTACCTAATTGTACTGCTGAGAGGATTGCAGCCTGATCTATGAGTAGTCCTCACCAATCTTGGACTTACTTTGAAGTAAACATGCTTAAGGTATGCTAGTTGATTTGACAGTTACCTGCAGCCACCCCTAGATTTTCTAAGTACTTTTTTTCATAGTACTTTTTGTGGCTGCTTAATTGATCCAAATCCTTTTCCCCTTGAATTTTACTTGTTAAAACTGGATTTAAAAGGGAGTTCATTATCTCAGCCACTTGCAAGCCAACCCTTTTCTCACTAATTATTCATTACTACTCTCTCTTTACTGCTCTTTCGCCTCCAGATATATTTGTAAACAGCCTGTTTCCCAACCTTTAATCCCTTTGACCATCCTTAAGTCATTCTGGTTTGTACTGCTTTTAATGTTTTCCGTTTGCAAGTCTTAATGGACTTTTTTGCATTCCCAGTGTTTAATTTCCCACTTTGCTAATAATATTAGTACCCTTACTACCAAGATGTAGTGATACTCCTGTTACGGGGATGCTGTAGGAAGATGTAATTCATTGTCAACTGGAGGTGGCTGGACTGAAACAGGACAGGTGGTGGGTAAAAACATCATGCAGGGATTAAGCATACAAAGAATGTCCAAAAAATGCACATGTAAAGAGGGAATATAACAGGTTCACCCTTTCTTTCTCCCTCCCTCTCTTGCGCTTTTGGTATCTCCATGATAGGGAAGAAATCAAGAGGACAGCTTTTCTATCACTGTATCTTCATATTGCATAAAGACATTGTGGTTAAAAAGCTGCCTTTTGTGTAGCATTAAATGCGCAGTCTCTGCTTAGAGAGAGGACAAATATTGCATAAAAGTGCATGGCCTTGCTCCACTAGAAATTCAAAATTCTCTGTCCTCAAAATATAGGATCATCTAGAACAGTGGTTCTCAACCTGTGGGTCCCCAGATGTTTGTGGACTTCAGCTCCCAGAAGCCCCAGCCACTATGGTCAATGCTCAGGGCTTCTGGGAGCTGAAGTCCAAAAACATCTGGGGACCCACAGTTTGAGAACCACTGATCTAGAGCTCCCATGTGCCTGTGGTTCTTACAGCCTTAAGGGTTGTATGCATGGCAGGATTTCAACAGGTATGGCTTTTCCCAATGCGCTGGTACTGTAACTGACGCACTTACTGATCGAATAAGGTTTCTTTTTCCTTTTGTCCTTTAAAAAGAAAGCCAGTATTGTGCCTAAATATTTAAATACCTTGTAAAATATTATTATCCTCAAATTACATTTCATTTTTTATCAATGTCACGTTTATGATTCCTTGATCCAGCGATGTAAAACTAAGCTGAAGACGTCCACTGAAGCACTTGATCTGTTTTGCACCAGTGACATTCAACCCAAAAGCTGTGCACTTTGCAGTCCAATCCTAAGCATATTATAGCATTCCATTATTTTTCAAAGTTATATAGAAGTATACAGGCTATGTTGTAAAAATGTGGAGTGGTCCTCTTGGAGTGTATACAAAATATCAGGAGTAAGAGCTTTTTGAGATAGTTTTTACCTATGATGACTTGTCATCCATACAACCAGGGTTGGAGTTGCAGCTTCCTTAACATGCAGAAAAAGAGTGGGATAGCTTCAGGAGTGGGCATAGAAAGAATATTCACCAGTTTTCTTGTTCTCCATGAGAAGTGTGTATTATCACAAAAATTTGGGACATTTTCCAATTTTTTGCATTTGGGACCTTTGGCTAAAAAAAAAATCACTTGTACAACTATTTCATGCAGAATGTTAATTGTGTGAAATGGTCGGAATCCTGTTAGTGACATAGGCACATGTTTTTATTTTTGTCTTTTTTTTAATGTTGTGCAAAGACCTACATCCTACTCTCCCCAAGGCAACTGCTAATCCTGGGTCACTGAAATGGCTGGAAGACGGAGGCAACCAGGCAGCAACCACTCTGGTTGTAGTTTTGCAGCTGCAGAAAGACAAATGAAAAGCTCAGAATACCACTCTATTCTGCTTTGATTAGACCTCACCTGGAATACTGTGTCCAGTTCTGGACACCACAATTCAGGAAGGATATTGACAAGCTGGAATGTGTCCAGAGGAGGGCAATCAAAATGGTGAAGGGCCTGGAAACCATGCCCAATAAGGATGGGCTTAGGGAGCTGAGTAAGTTTAGCCTGATGAAAAGAAGATTAAGAGATGAAGTGATAGCCATGTTTAACTATTGAAAGGGATGTAATGTTGAAGATGGAGCAAGCTGTTTTTCCATTGCTCCAGAGACTAGGACATGGCGCAATGGATTCAAACTACAAGAAAAGAGATTTCACCTAAACATCAGAAAGAACTTCCTGATGGTAAGAGCCCTTTAACAGTGGAATAAGCTGCCTCGGAGTATGGTGGAGTCTCCTTCTTTGGAGATTTTTAAACAAAGGCTGGATGGCCAGTTGCTGGGGGTGCTTTGAGTGGCAGGGAGTTGGACTCAATGGCAGTTGTGGTCTCTTCCAACCCTATGATTCTATGATTCTCTCCCCAATCTTCAGGAAGCTGCTAAACTTGCTTGACTGCAGCTCCCTCCCCTTTAGTCAGTAAATGGCCATGGCAGCACGCCCCAGGGTTGATACATGCCTTAAGGGGGTGGAGAGTGATGCAGAGTACAATGGAGCTCAACCATTATTTTTGCAGAAAAACATGGTATTTTATATAAAATGTGGATGTTGCACAGGTGAAATTTTGACCAAAAAAAAATGTCAAATTTTTGACATGAAAAACCACCAGGAATGCACAGAAACTCTTATTGTCTCACTTGCCAGGGAGAAAACCTTTGAAATATTTTGCTCTTATGTGTGAGAATTAAATAAGCAAACATTTACATCCCTAGCTGTGAGATACAAAAGGACACCAGTGGCCCAGGATCCAAGAGTATGTTTGGGGGTATTTCATTTCACAATGGTGGAATAAGCTCTCTGCCGCCCACCCACCCAGGTTGAACCAAAAGTCATTGGTAGCAAGGGAGGAAAGGATCTTTGGGGAACCCTTGGTGTTGCAATAACCATCTCTTTTGTGTTTCAGAGGTCATTTCCGCACAAAACTCTTATAGCGCGATGATTCCACTTTCAACCTCCTATGGAATCCTGGGGTTTGCAGTTCTGAGAGGGGCCAGTCGGCCCCTCCCAGAACTGCAAACCCCAGGATTCCATAGGAGGTTGAAAGTGGAATCATCGCGCTATAAGAGTGTCGTGAGGAAATGTTCAGAGAGTCTTTGCTATTGGAGGAAGTGTTGTTTGTAAACACAGCAGCAGGCTGCACACACCCACACCCACCCACACCCACCACCACATTTGCCCCCTTGAGAGACTATGAATATTGGTGGTCCCCACCAGAGTTCAATGCAATTTTTCCTGGACTACAACAGATTTGTCTAGATGTTGTTCCATATCCCAGCAGCTGCCTTAGTAACTGCATGCGTGTCTGTCCTGATGAATGAAGGAGCCCTCTCTTTGTATACTTTTATCCACAACTTTTCTTGAGCCCTAGGGGACCAACTTTCCTTGCTCATTGAAGTCTCTGGCTTTCATCCATCTGGATGCCAGCCAAAGATTTTTTTTTACAGATTTTTTATTTTCCTGTCGCCCTGTGTGTTGCCTGTCACACAGTTGTTTTGAAGTCTGATTCTTTAGTGCGTCGATACTGTGACATGTATAAATAATGTAAGAAATTCAGCTTGCCCAACACGCTTCTTTGTCGATTGGATAAGTTGAATTTTCTGCATCAATTTCCATGTTGCAAACTTAATTATCAAGATAAAATATATAGCATTACCATGAGCAAACACGGTGATGATGTAGAAGTGATTATGGCCTAAATGAAGTTTAGTCCCAACTTAAACAAGCCTATCAAATGAATGGGAATTTAATATAAGTTCCATTGATTCGATGGTTTTCCCTTAGTTCTGATTTAGGCCCATGTTTCTCAATGAACCACACTATACAGATTCCCAAGGTCAGGGCTGATTGAAAGGACCGCATCCACTCCTATACGGTCTCTTGAATCTGCTTAAGAGCTTTGCCATCATCTTTCTTGTGTTTTCTGATAAGCAACTATGGCACAGCGTCCTACACCTACATCAGGTATCTGTTAGGCAAGATTTAACTTTAATGAGATCATAAGCATCTGAAATCCTGTTCAGTGGCTCCAAATACAAAGATTTGGTGGAGGGTACTCAGGAGCAGGTCTTACTCTGGTGGCTCCCAAATTGTGGGCTGTCCTAGCTGGCACTGGCTTTATTGACCTTTGACAACACCAGGTTAAAACTTTTTCATTCTTTCAGACTTTTAATTTTTACTTCAGACATTTTAAATAAATATGGTACTTAATACTTAACAGCTTTTTTTAAAAAACTTGACTTTCCATGGTGTCTTAACATTGTTTTTTTGAAATGTTGTCCACATGCCGTTTTTGATGCTACTTTTATTTTATTCTGTTGTTTCTAACTGATGTTACTGGCTTAACTGTGTTTGATTTGATTAGGTAAATTACCCTGAGAGCTTCAGCTGTAGGACCATTCAGAAACTAAATTACTAAATAATAAACTTAATAAACATGAAAAGACCATACAAAAGACCTAAATAATACAACACTGCATTCATGTATGTTCCCTTTTGCTTGGAAAGATCTGTGAAGATACCACTATCTTGGTGAACAGAGCTGTTTGTATCCAGATCCAGAGAAGTTAGCAGAGTTTACTAAACTTGAGAGATTTTCCCTTTTCTACAAATAAAAGTTCACCTTCAATATCCAAAGGAGAAACCAATGATTGTATTGTTCTTACCTGTTAATCTTTAGTAGGTCAAAGAGACACAACCACTATGCACGGAGAGCTATCTACTCCTATATATGTGATACACATTCACCCACACTCTCTCTCTCTCATTGTGTCCCTCCTCCCCATCTCTTGTAATATGGCTTATTTTTGTTCAAACTAGTTCTGCAGGCTCTTGCAGAAGGGTGACTGTTCTGTCTATGCATTGGAATGATTATCCAACAGTTTTATAGTCTTATGGTAAGCAACACATTAGACAGAAAGAGAAACCAGATGGGATTTTCTTCCCATACGGTGCTATCCTCCCTACATACAAATTATGTTTGCCTCATCCTTAAGTTATACTAAAACAGTGTAGAGGTAGATAAAGAAACTTACTCCACAATTTATGTGATAGGACTCACAGTGTTACAGGCTATCGTTATTTTTAAAGTCTGCTTTACAATATGTTGTACATCTTACTAGAAAGCTATCTCAGTACTGCGTAGTATACTAGCACCTCACATGTTTTTTCCAAATCACCCTTTACATACATAATGATGTGACCAAACTATTGCAGTAAACAGCTATCCCCTTATATTTCAAGGATTAGCAAGCATTTTCTCTGGACCATCTAGAATAGCCACTTGGCTGTATGGGACATAAAGGAGATTGTAAAGGCTATCTAAAGCACGTGCATTGAAAATTTGCATTTCTATCATGCTTTGCCTAACATGCAATTTGCAATGCCGGAAACTTCAGAGCTTTCTGAAATGCTCCAGGGCTAAAAACCACCCTGACCCAGTACAGGCAGATCACATCAAGACACTTTTGGCATTGTGCCTGTACACATTTGTTGGCAAATCTACAAACCAGAATGAGAATACCCTGGGCAACATATATATATATTTTTCTAGTGAAACAGAGAGAGAGAGAGAGAGAGAGAAAATGTTTTAATAGAAAAAGTAGACATACTACATCCCATCCCCAAATAAAACTGATAACATGTAAACAAGCTTTCCTTGGGTCAAGTTAGTATATAATGAAGCAACCAGATCACTAACAGAGACTGAACATTTGGACTTCATGTTGTCAATATTAGGAGTGTTTCACTATTCTATTTCCAAGCATTTCCAATGTTCATACGTACTGATGAAGCTACCTTAAACAACTGTCTGCTTCCCTATCAGCTTGCATGTGGTTGAGATAATCTACTGATTCCTTTTAGGGACACCTTTACCATCAGGAGTGTCATACGTGGCAACAAGGGAGGGTATTTTCAGTTGCATTACCTTGCTTGATATACAGAGGTATGCTGTTTAGGACAGTGCTTTAATGTGTCCCAGAACTCCCAGCAGTTGATGCAGCAACTCTTTTGGAATTCATAAGTGTCCCAGGAAAGGTATCTTTAGTTGTCCTTGTCCAGGACAAAAACTGAGTATCAGTGACACAAGTCCCAATAGTTTATAAATAAAAAATATTTGCAAGATATTACTGGAAAGCAAGAGGGAAGACAGAGTCTGGATATTTTGTGGCAACATTGACTCAAAGACAAAGGAAAACAAATTGAGCTTTATTTTAAGCACATGCTGAAGCCCAATGAAATAGAAGCCCAAAGAGCTCTTCTGGATAAGATAAGCCAATGATTTCAAGTTATTTAAGACAGTGACTCAGTTCTGCATTCATCTTGATCTGTGTCAAAAACCAGATTCTCCCTCAAGTAGCAAACCCCTTGAAATGTAACAAGGAGCCCCGTATGGACATTCAAAGTATATGGCAGGCAGCAGGTCAGAGGTAGGTAAGCTGTATGACCTTAACAACACATGTGGATATTAGTACCACATGGCAATCATGTGATCTCAAAATCCCATTTCTCTAGTGTATAGATCACTTGGGTATAGATGACAGTACAGTAATCCCTCCACATTTGCTAGGGTTAGGGGCACAGGACCCCCGTGAAAGTAGAAAAACCATGAATAACTCTAGGCCCTCCCAAACCATATTTAATAAACAAAAAAAGTAGGATCACCACATTCAACCCACCATGGATTCCTTTGAGGCATCAGGGTTCCTTCACAAGGCAGAAGTGGGTGGCTGGTGGGGCTTGCTACCAGCTCCACTGCCGCCTCAGACCGTTTTTAAAAGAGACTTACAAGCCTCTTTTGGAATTTCTCAGGCTCACGAGGCTATTAAAAATGGCATAGGGAGACAGCAGAGGTGACAGCAAATAATCCGTGAATAATCAAATCTGCAAAAGTGAAAGCTGCAAATGTGGAGGGCTGACTGTATATCGGTACCCCAAAGCATGTTTGGCCAGACTGAGAGAGCAAAGTTGGTGCCACTGTTATTATCCTGACCCCCATGAACATACTTTGAGTGTTTGCACAGTTACGATGTTACTGTATGGCTGTAAACCTGGACAGCATCACAAGTCTGCTTAGGGTTTTAGTAGCCATGATTCAGTGGTGACACTTCATCCATCATGATCACAGAGGCTGCCTGTTATGAACAAGTTGCAGTGCAAAGAAGCTCCCATAAGGACTTATAGTTAACGTTCATTTATTCTAGGGCAAACGCAAAAGGTTTTATTTTGTTTTGTTTTTTTAGCAAATTCTGTCATGTAAATGTTAACATAAAAACATCTGTACATTTGCCATGATACACTCAAAAATGAAACAAATAAGATATAAATACAGATATGGATGTAACATGACAAAAGCGCAAAAAAATTCAAAATAAAATAACCAACCCAAAAATAGAAATTAAATACATGCGCATGAACACTGTGCCAACAAACTTGTTTCTGATGGCTGACAGTTTTGAAAGGCTTGGTAAGCCTGGCCTTCCCATTTAAAACATTATTACAGTTAGCGAAGTCCTGCTGCATTCTACAAACATTTCTCTGTTGTCCTTTAATATGAGCTATTACACTTGATAAATCAAGGGGCTGGGAGGGGTGATAGAAAGAAGATTTATATGACAATGTTGCAAGTTACATTACTTATACAGGTTATTGAGAAGCTAGTAGGAAGCGACAGAAAAGTCTTGTGTTGTATTATAATCCAGGCACGCACACATAGTGTACCTTTAAAAAGACAGCCACATGCCTCAGTTAATTCAGCACTACATAAGAGACCTACAGGACTCCAGATGGTGAAAGGGGTTGCATTGGTTTGTTTGCGTATGCCCTGGGAACATCGGTGTCCTATTAAGAGCACGGATGTCACCATCTAAGGCAACCCAACAGCAGGCAGGGTTGTTCTGTGCGGATTCTCAGATATAAAGGCTTGGGAGGGGAGACAGCAGGAGAAGATGGGACAAGAAGAACAAGAATACAAACAGAAGGGTCCTTTTGCTTTCAAAAGGTCTGAAAAGTTAAAGCCCTGCATAAGGAAGCAGCAAGGGGGAGGGGGAAGGCAGCTGCAGACATTTGGACAGTGCTGATGGCAGCAAAGTGCCAACAACATGCAGACTTATCTTCACCAGCATGTATGGGATTGGTAGCCAAAGGGTCCTTGTGCCTAGAGTACTTAAACATGCCCACCCACACCCTCCCCAGATTGTACAGCTTCAAAGAAAGCAACTGGTGCAGACTGAGCTAGCCCTTTGAGTACTACCTAAACAAACAGGGGCCTGTCTAAAACGCTGAGAGAAGGGAAATCATTTGCTATGTACATCAGACACAAAACAAGATTATAAATAAGCCAGATTGCATGGTGGTTGGGAGGGGGCCGTATGCTCTTGGAGTACTCAAAGGATGGGGAACTTCTAAAAAGAAAGAAAGTGTTAACAGAACAAGTGTCACACTGAGGAGCATCTGTTGACAAACAAAAGCAGTATTTTATTAAGAAAGGAAGGCCTGGTTATATGAGTTGCAGTTCCCAGGAAGCCAATCAAGCTTTGGAAAGTACATGTTTCTTTCTGAGGACTGAAGCAGCAGTAAGAGCAAATTTCACATATATTTCTTAAGAGAGGGGTTATCAGTTCCTCTGATAATCTCAGTGTCGATGCTTGACCAGTTTAGTGACAGTACAGTGCATTCACTCTCAGTGCATACTAACAGATTTCATCACGCTAGATAAAGTTAGTTACAGAAGGAATTTACAATTCCCAGTGAAGACTGTAACAGAAGAGTTCCATTTAAAAGACAAAAGGCAGAGTGGGAGTAAGCTGTGCCACATGGGCAGAACCTCTCAAGCAAGAATGGTATAGTATTATACCATTATAGTATTTTGCACAACTTTTCAGGGGAGCAGTTTTCAAAAAGCGCTGAAATACGCTGTGGAAAAAATAGATAACTGAATGATCTATACACAAGCAGATCTTAAATTAGCTATACTCAACTAATTACGTATTGCCCTATATAAACAGTGCCATTTCAAATCTGATGAGAGTCTCTGGGGAATTTCCACAACCTGTTTTACTCAGATGATGGTATTATTAAAGTTTTTTTTTAAAAAAGAAAACACCAGCGCCATCAACTCCTAGTTGAGGGGCCTGATTTTATAACCTGTACAGGTTTGCTCCTTAAAAAAAGCCAGGCTATTTCACATTTTAAGCTCAGATGTAAATGTCTGAGGAATTGCAGAAACTGGAGGAACTAGTCAAAAGTTGACTAATGCAGCTGTCGGCTAATATAAACCCAGTCCCTATTGACAGTGTAGAAATCCCTTTGATGTAAAACATGGATGTACATAGCTTTGGAACCTTTTCAAGTTTTAGAAATGACTACACTATAAGTGAGTGCAATGTCTTTTACCTACCGCATTCTACTTTTTTTTTTTAAACGAAGACTGCAACCCAGGCCTTGCTTCCTTTACATTCAATACCAAGTAGATCCTACCATAAAAAGCTTTAGAATGACTAAAATACTGATTGCAATAAATTTCTGCATGGCCTTCGTCAGCAGATGGAGCGTGCTGATGAGGGGAGGGTCTCTGAGAGGCACAGCTGATTGCTTCTATGTCTACAGGTATGTCCCAGGGTTTCCATTAACTGTGTGTGGAAACATCTGAAGATGAGCTGCTGTTGCTGTTGGTGGTCTGGGCCCTCTTTATGTACAAATTCAGGAGTTTCATCTGAAAAGGAAGAAAAAGAAGTAATACCCATTCTCTCCATTTATTTTCATCATTTCAGAGCCCATCGCTGGGGGAGCCTGTGTACTTATGATATTACTATTCACCAGTGAACCCCTCCTGTAGATTTACTGCTACTACACTTCAAGTAAGCAGTAAGTTTTCAATTGCAATACTCAGACGAATGTGATACCACAACCAATGAACACAGCAGACTTAGTCTTTTGTATTTTTACTCAACAGTTTAAAAGCTGAACCTAAGCTTTTATTATGCTTAGCAACCAAGATCTTTGCAGAGAAAACCCACATATATCTGGTACTTGTTTCTTGATTGTGGTAATTCTCACAATGAGGTATCTGTGTGTGATATTGCATCATCTTTCCTATATGCTTTCCATCCCACCTGCCTCCTGAAATACCTGTTTCACTAAAAGCAATAGTAAAAAGAATATCTTTGAAGTTAGTAGCTTTGTAGGATTAGGCTCACATGAACAACTCTTAGGTCATTTCCGCACTACACTGTTATAGAGCTATCATTCCATTTTCAATCTCCTGTGGAATTCTGGGGTTTGTAGTTTACTGAGGCCAAAGAGCTCCCTGGCTGAGAATTCTAAATGCCCCTCTCTAAACTGCAAACCCCAGGATTCCATAGGATGTTGAAAGTGGGATAATAGCACTATAACAGTATAGTGCAGAAATAGCCTTAGTGATTGCTTAAAGGTGGTCATAATATAAACTTGAAACTGACTTTCTGCAAACTGAACTGAAGTCAAACCCAAACTTCAAGCTCATGAATTCTCTTGGGTTTGTTTCTTTCTTTCATTCTGAAAACAGGCCTTCACAATTTCTAGCATCAGAGTCAGTTTTGTCATGTTTTCAATGCACCAGGGAAGGACCACCCCCGCCCCCAAATAGACTTTGTTTAGCCCCTGGATTTCTGGAAGCTGCCAGTTCCTGCCTTAGAGTGAGGCCTACTAGGATATCTCCCCCTTGCTATCACTGCCATTGCCCCGACATGCTTTGTGGGAAGCAGATTCATACATTTGCATGATTGGCTGAAGGTGGAATTTGGTCCTCCTCTACTCCTGCTGCTGAAGTGTAAGAAGTATGTCAGGGTTTGACGTTCAGAATGGGCCTGAAAATAAGTTATTTTCCAATTTGTGCATGTATGTGCAGCTAAAAATAGCTGGTATGAGCTAGATCTGTTCTAAATTAACATAAGGGTAGTTTGCACATCATAATTTTTACCTTATTCTTCTTCCTGAGGCACCAACTGTTGGCTTTGATGCAAAATGAATACACACACACACACACACACACACACACACATACTCACTTTCATTTCAGTAGTTTTTAAAATACCAACTGGATTTTGCAGGACAAGTCCTTTATAAGAAAAAACCTTTTAATAGTGCACAGTACAATTTTATTTCTTCCCATTTTAACGGGTATGTTTTGTGTTGTTAACTGATATATTCTATGGATATGTGTTAAACTGTTTTAACACCATAAATAGTTAATTACAATTTAACTGTTACTAACTATGGCACGCTCTCTCTCTCTCCACCCCATATATATGCATATATATATATATATACACACACACACACACACACACACACATACATACACACACACACACACACACTAGCATATATACTCAGCATAGATAATATTTGTTAGAAAGATTTGAGATCCTATGTCTCTAATTCCCCAAATTGTCTTGTCCAGTATCTATAACTTTTCTCCATATTCCCCAATCCAATCCGTATTCAGAGTTATTAACATACAGAGGTGGGGTTCCTGAGGGAATACACTGCTCTGCTCCTTGCTGCTAGGCCTCATCTCCATGGCAACTGGCCTATTCAAGACAGGCCCAAGAGCTCTCTGGCTGAGAATTCTAAAGGCCCCTCTCTAAACTGCAAACCCTAGGTTTCCATAGAATCTTCTTAGGCAGCCAATCATATCAGGTCTTCTTGCTTGACACAGACAAACGAACTTTGACTTTCATATATTAGTAGATAGATATCATACCTATATGAGTTTTCATCTGTATCTGTTTTGGTTTTTATAAGCTAGCTTCATTTTCTGATCTTCTAATCCAAAGATTGTTTTTTAATATCTATGACAATAGTTCCCAATTATTTTTCTGTTCCTTTGCCATTTTGTGTGTGTCACATCAATACTTATTTACACCTCCAAAAAATTGTGGTGACAGACCAAAAGCAGGGTAAGTCATACAGCTGGAATGACTTCTTCCAGCTGAATAATTTAAAAAAGATCACAGAGCAAGTGCTGTACCATTCATAAATCACACATACATACTTCAGTAACCAACAGCATGTGTGGGTGGGGTTGCTCTTGAATACTGGCAAGACCAATACACTGTTTGGGAGCTGCAGCTCCAAAGATTTTCCAGTGATTTGTGCTAAGAGTTGCAAGTACCACATATGCATACTGTTCAGGCTTCAAAAGCAAGCTACACATGGGGCTATGCACGTACCTTGCTCCCTGTGAGCTGTGCAAGGTGAGGCTTCAGTTCTTCACCAATAACTGAATAGATTGCCACAAGGCAAAATACGCTGGCCTTGCGGACGCTACTTTCTGTGTTGTCATAGCCCTAGATACCAAAAAAAAAAAAAATTATGAGAATCAAGGGTTTCTTCACAGGCTTTCTTTTTTCTCTAGCATTTACAGATGAAGAGTTCATCGGAGCAGGTACACAAAGCTTGTTCAAAAACCAAATATGTTAAAATTCTTGAGAACTGCTGCATCATTGCAACAGGATTTGCAGCTGATTAAACTGGCTGGAATTTATCCTGTAGGAAAGGAGAAATTAGGCAGAAGTCTTCTAAGATCCCACCTGGTAATACACTTTAGAGCTGATACTGGCCAATGATCTACACACACTTATGCAGAATTCACCTGAATGTATAGGGATGTGTGTGTATATTTAACTAAAAAAGTGTCAATTAAATGAAGATTAATTGTATGCTTTCTCTTAACAGTAACTGGACTAGATTAGCTACTTGTCTTACTTGCTTCTACCAAAAAAAAAAAAAAGACCAACAAAAACAACATAAGAGATGTGATAGCTCTTAGAAACTTCAGAGAAAAAAAACCATTATATTTAATTCAAAGTGGATATGCCCAAAATTTATTTTCTTACAATAAGCAGTGTTTATGAAACAGAAGTTTGAGATATAATTGAAGATAAGAAGTGTGATCTGTTGTTGGCAAAAAATTGGAGGAAATTCTTGGAGGATCTCCACAAACTTGCCATAATCTGCTTTCACCTGGACCTGGGACAAGGCTTCGTGTTTTGGTTCAGGAGGCCTGCATCCTAGAATCAGCACAATGAATTATGTAAATTGAGTCTTTGAACAATCACCTGTAGTTCATTGAATGATGATACCAAATTTTTTTTAAACAAAAGAACAACTACCCCAAATTAATGAAATGTTAGTTGACAACAAAGCATAAGAAGGTTAAATGCTTCATTTAAAACCTAACTGAAGGCAAAAAAACAACCCACAACCTAACCTGTTAAAGAAATGAAAACTTCGGATGACACATGATGATATTTACATTTACTTAGTAACTACTGCATATCAGGCTTATCTCTGTGACCCGGAAAGGGGCTTTCCCTCTTTTTCTCCCCTGAAAGCTGGCATTCCCAGAAACCCCTAGAAGGGATAGAAAAACAGAGATATGGCTTTACAGATTACAAACAGCATATTGCCAGCCAGGCAACAGTCATAGTATCTGTGCTCAAGAAACCACATGTGTCCATCTGAGCCCCACAATGGTTTAACAGTTTGGAGTAGAGAAGCAGGTTATTCAGCTTCATAAGAGAATATTTTAGGCAATAAATTCCCAAGGGCCAAGTCATACTTGCTTAGGAACAGAAAGAATTCCTGTATTTGCATTTCTCAAAAAACGTTCTCTTGGACTGCAACAAAAATAAAGCAAGAGTAAGCTCTGACCAATAAAACAATCAGTAATTCTAAGATGCAACTAAAGATGTAGAACACCCTAAATGGAGAAGTGATAAGAAAGAAAGAAAAAGGAAATAAAATAGAAAAAAAGGGAGAGATAAAAGAGGGACATATGATATATGTCGCTTCTGTTTGATATTGTGTTCTTCTTCCTGGACATTCGATTTGATTTTCTTAGACCCTGCTTTTCCACTCCACCTACTCATTCTGTGACCACTGAGTATGCTCAGTCTTCATGAGGCCGCTTAGTTGTGGTATGTGCATGTTTTGCACTCTCTCTAGTGTTCCTCCTAGCAAAAATATCTTTGTATTTCTGCACACCTTGGAGTTCTCTAAGCATGCAGATATCTATCCTCTTGTTTCTCAGTGGAATGCTCATCCTGTGGACACTGAGATCACTGTTAGGGAGAGTGCTATAAAATATGACATTGTACATGTAGATAATTAGACCTGGGGCTGAAAGAAATGATGGCATCAATGAACTCTTCACTTCAGCCCTTACAGACTTTGCCTCCAATCCATACTTAAATGGGCAAGCCATCCTCAACAGGGATCTTCCTGGGTTCTTATTTCTAGTGCCAAAATGACTATTAGTCACAGGCTAGTCAATTGGTCTGAAGATGAAACATTGGACCAGCTTTCCATATTCATTTGTATATTAGCGTGACTTTGGTTTTCTAAGAAAAGGGGACTTCTGTGCTGTGAAGCTTGATGTCTATGTGTACTACATATTATAAGGGAGGTATCACTCACCCTAGGGGATGCCACATGAACATACAAGAGCAAACAAGGAGAAAAGCCCAATTTTCTCCTTCCCTGCAGTCTTTTAAAATGCAAGGGGGCAGTTTCTCTTGCAATCTAAAGAATCTTATCTGGGAGGACTGATCTGAAGAACGCATATTTTTGAAGATTGATTTCTCCCCTCCCCCTAAAAAGAGAGGGATGATGATGATGATGATGATGATGATGATGGGGATGATTTAAAAATCAGATCTGAACTCCAGTACTGGAAAAGGGAGTGAGCAGTACTGAAAGAACCAATGAAAAGTAAGGAGGTTTAAAAATCAAAACATCCATGCATTGGCCAGACATTATCAGTGTGCAGAGGGGAAGATGAACAGGCATTGTTGCTGATCACTACTGTTTTCTGTTCTTGAAGGTGTGAAAAACTCCTTGTTTGAGCAATACAGCTGAAAATCACTCAGCTTCCATAGGAACACAAGTGTTTAAAAACAGAACTTACATGAATCACAACACTCACAAAACTACATTCCATCCAGCACTGACAAGGCTGATGGGAAAATGACAGCAACAAATTCTCATGGTCTAAACAGCATTCCCTCAGCAGAAATGGAACCTCAGGGAAAGACGCTTGCATTGCACACAGCTACTGAGTAACAGCTGTGTATCCTCTGCATTAAAAGCACTATCTGGAAAGGAGTGAGAGAGGCATGAAGCTTATGCTCTGCTTGTGCCCTAAGCTCAGAGTGACCTCTGCTGGGGAAAAGCTACCAAGTAGCTTCAGCCCAGGTTTCTAACCATTGCGCTAAGGCCCAGAAAGCGAAGTAAGCTTTGTGAAGAGACCATGATCGCACACCCTCCAATCATCTGTTGTTTCCCTTTCTGATCTGCTTTTAAAATGTCCCAGTTTCTCTCTCTTCCTCCTACTTCCCGATTTTACTTCAGCTCTTGCAAATTGTGTTCAAAGTTAATCAGCAGGGAGCAGAGGAGAGAAAGGAATGGAATCTTGCCCTTCCCTGTAGGCTTAGGCAAAAGCAAACTGCTGTAGCCTCTCCTAGCTTGTCTGTCCTTCCTCATTAATAACTTTTGCTATCTGGAACACACTTTGATGTTGCTTGGCCACATAAGTCCCAGTTTTAATCTGTGAAATGTTAAAGGGTGTGTGATAGGCTTCCTCCTTACAAGTGTAAGACAAGTCTAAAATGCTTATGCACTATCAATTTACATTTCCAGAGAAGATATCTGATAGCTCAAATTCCCAAGCTGTTTTCCACATGGTAGATGCTTAAAATCTAATTGTCCGAATAACTGTAAAAAACACAAGGGAATGGTAATCTCTAGCCTTTGACCATATGGATAATCTTAGCCTTTTAATATTCTCCCACTGTTTGACATCCTTTAACAGGGTAGCTAGAAAAAAAGCAAACTGTTCTTATAACCAGACAAAACAGCAGGTCAAATCTTGCAAGAATAATATAGTGAACTATAAATCATAACATCTTCCTTCATTTTGCCAAGATAATTTACCTGACTTATATAACTCTATGCCTTTCTTATATTTATTTTAATTTATCATTTTTTTTTAACCCATGAACTATGATAAAGCAATATTTTTAACCTACAGGGAAGAACACTCTTGAGCCATGTTTTAAACTGTGTGACAAAATCCAATAATTCTTGAAGACCAAGGGTTGACCTCAGTTCTCTAGTACAGAACTTGCACATAGAAGAATCTTTTGAAATTTTCAGTGGCCCCTTGTTTTTTCCTCTGATCTAAAAGCACAAAGAGGAAAAGCTCTTTCATCTCTTCTCAGTTTGCTTCATTTTGTTTTTAAAACTGCCTTTTGAAAATTGCTGCTCTTTTAAGGCCTTGAAGTGCTAAGTTTCCATACTCTTGATGAGAACTAAATATAATTATATGTAATTTGCAGGCATTATATAGCTCCAAAGCATGACGGTTATGACTCATATTTAGCTAGAGACCAGTATGGGTCAGCATCTTGTGTGGGGTCTTACAGAGACTTCATCACACTGAATGAGCCCAAAGTGACTTCTTTCCTCCATGACAGCATGGCACTTAATAGAAGAATTCCAAGTGAGTGCTATACGACCAAATGTTTTAACAAAAGTGAGCAGAGAAGCAAGATCCATGTGTGTCCACACAGCCACCCTTTCTAGTAAAGAAAATATCTCATTGGACTACTAGTCTTGACTGTATCTTTACAACCTTTCTTAACTCAAAATACTGTAGAAGCAGAGCCTGTAAAAGTTATATTTTTAGGCTACAATTCCCAGTGTCTCCTAGCCAGCATGGGTCAGTAGTTGTGTTTGTTGGGGGATTCTGGGAGTTATGAAAAAAACTTGTAGAGGTGAGTTTGATGAAAAGGCAATATTCCTTGATAAGGCTGGAACTTTGTCTAACATACATACCGTAGTTTTTGAGTGATGCCTAAACACTCTCTTCTAAAGGCAACATCTCAATAACAAAGAAAAGAGTGATCATGAACTGAATGAGTAATTCAGGACTAAAGTACCAATTGCATGAAAATATGTACAATGAATACTCAATGCCTCCTTGTTCTTCTTTCACAATGAAAAGCAGCCCCAGTAGACTGCAGTTTCAATGGTGCAGCAGATAGGAATGAATACTTAGGCTATTCACCAGGAGTCAATGCTGAGAAATACAGAACAATAAATTGTTAGGACTTCGTTACAAACATTTATGTGGACTGTGGATGCCATTTTTCACTTAGAAACCACTTAGGAAAAGAACTGCACATTCCCAAAGGCATCAATGTTTGTTTTGTGACATCTGAAGTGTGTAAAGCACTCATCAAATTCTAGGAATTCGGCAAGTATGAGAAGCATGTGTAAAAAACTAACTTGTAAATGCTATCCCTTTCCAAGTACAGTCAGCCCTCTGCACCCAGGGTATTTGCATCCATGGATTCAATCAACCATGGCTCAAAAATATTTTAAAAAATCCAAAAAGCAAACCCTGATTTTGCCATGCGCCAAGCACTAAACTGATGTGTAAGCATACCTTGCTAGCTTCCCATCATTTCACAGATCCTCAGATCCCACAATGCTCATTTGAGTTGTTCACTATTTTATATACAGGGCACCATTTTACTATGCCACTGTATATAATGGGACTTGACCATCTACAGATTTTGGTATCCATGGGGGGTCCTGGAACTAAACTCCAACAGATACCAAAGGCCCACTGTATGCAGATAGGTGGGAGGTGAGAACACACTATCACATTTTCATAATGTTCTCTGAATTACCGCAGCTGCAGTTATATTTATCTGTAATGCACATCAAAACATGGATTCCACTGATTGCTGGGAGGAGGGGGAAAGCCAAAACAACATTTAAAAACAGCACTTCGTCTTTGTGACAGACAGTGCACTCTTCTCAGGGCCACCAGTGTGGACAAAGGTGTGGAACAAAAATATAGTTTCATAAACCTTCCAAGCAGAGGCTCAGCTGGACAAAGAACAGTAGACCTGCTACTTCTGAAAGGTTGGGGCAGAGACATCTTGACAGCACACGTTCCTGAAGACAACTAGGGATGCTGAGTAACTCAGCTGGAATTCAGCCAGTTTCCTGCTATGACATGGTTCTTACCTGCCATAAACACAGAGTCGTGCCTGTAAGGCATAACCTAGATTTGACCTTGTACAATGTGATTTTGTGTCTAGTAACATTCAGAGGAAAGAGAACCAATGCAACATAGCTGCCCACTTCATACTGCTGTTTCAAGGCACAGTCAGGAGAACGCAACTCATATGGGCTATTCTATTCTTTGTCTATTATATTCTGTTATACTCATAAAACCAAAAAAAAAGAATGGAAACCCACTCCAGGCAACACCCAACCTTTAAGCATTCAGTTAGCACTGACAATCACAAGCATGATCAAACTGAGTAATCTCTAGCTAGTAGCAGCATTTTCACAAGTATGGCACTAACCAGGATTGTTCAGATTCTGACAATTAACATGAAATTACAGACAATTCTTAAGATGCAAGTCTAAAACATTTTTGCCAGGCTTCTACAAAGCCTATAAGGATACCCCTTTTCTTGGTACAGTTTTGAATTGAGGCTTCATTCCCTGAATGATCTGCTTTTACTTTTTTTTTCTTATTTCTGGGGGGGGGAAGCTCCCAGATTTCTATGAGAAAGAGAGAGAGAAGTTCTAGGGAGAGTTTCCTCCTTGTCACTGAAGCTCCCAATGGTTTTGCGTGAGGCTGCTCCTCCTCTTGCAACTGCCATCTTAGGCTTGCAGGAGATCCAACCTGCCCTGAGGGGACAGGACAAGGAAAGACAGAAGAGCTTGTCTTCCAAAAGCATGACTGAAGAGAAAATACTGTAATGGGATTGGATAAAGTCATATATTTAAACTTTAGATTAGTCTCTTATAAGCATGAAAAATAACTACTGCAAATAAGAGTGGGCATTAAAAAAAACAACCTCCAGTGATGTATGTATTTTGATGGATTTCACCATACACTGCCTCAAGGCAGTGATGGAAAGGTGAAGCAATGAGGTAATAAAGGGCCTAACCAGCAAGTCTTAAAGGGAAGGGAAAGTCTAAAAGATGCTATGTAGGATATAAAGGACCTAAACTGCATAAGGTTTTGTGCTTCTCAAATATGCCCATGTGTATGTCTTGAATTGTTCAAATGTGGTCCAAATACCATCACTGGGCTATAGTCTCTCACTAATGCAGCTGAACATCTGGCAGAAATGCACTTTTCCAGACTGATGCTCAGTATGCCTCCTCTGGTCTCTGTTTCAGAATTTCCCTTTACCAACAAGAGAAAACTTGAATGGACTATCAATGGTAAATGAAATCAAAATGTTATTTTGCTTTACTATCCGCTCCCATCAAGCAGAAGGTGGCCTGAAACTCTAAAAAAAGTTAGTGCGAGGTGGAGGTCCTCTTCTCCTGAAAACTGTTGAAGAGAGAAAAGGGAGCCATGAGAACAAGAAAACTTTTCTCTGCTTACCAGGAATGAGCCACACAGGCATTTTTCCCTAAAATAAAAATCTCTTTTCATTTCATTGACCTCCACCAAGTTTCAAATGCTTGCTACCCCACTCAGCTGAACATAAGCCAATAGAATGAAATACTGAATAGAAGGCAGTTTTTCCTGGAAACTGAATGACTTCACAGAGGATAGCATACCTGCAGTAACCCAGGGATGATGTCTTGAAGGAGCTGATGCAAAGACTCCTTTGAGATCCTCTCAATGACTTTAGTCTGCATCTTAATAGCAGCCAGATTAATTGGATAGTCAGCTGTTTGAATGATGGGGCAAAGCACTTTGATGCATTGTTCAGGGTGGATGGAGCTGGCCAGAGTGGAAGCAGCTTCCTCAGCAGCTCTCACAACCTGGGGGAGGAAACAGAAGAAGAGATTTCTACTCTACAGATGTGTACTCTACAGACAACACATACTCTACCATATCTTACTGAGCAATCATGGATTTGGTGAATACTGTGAGTCTCTAGGATTATGATACTGTACTGATTTCTTAGAGACTGGGGGTTCCTGAATTCACTTTTGTTGCAAGACAACAGCCACAAATGCTAATGTCTCTGCCAAGAGTGGTGGACACAAGAGGACTTTTCCCAATTCTTCCTTTACTGCCCACAAAACATGGCAGACAAAATAATCATTGCAGAATAATGGACTGACAAATGTACAATGAAGGAGACAGTGGACCTCATAGGATTTTTTTAATCCCACTGACATATTTTAGGCATGTACATTCTACACTTGGAGGGCATGACGGCAGCTGTACAGATGTCCAGATATATGCTCTTTGCAATGAATGGAAAATACGTATTCTTGGTCTTAGAAAATCTGACTAAGATTAACTACTTCATTAAGTAAAATGATTAGTTCATTCTGGAATCTGTCCCCTGCAAATTTAAAGAAAGAGCAATAGGCTATATTCAAATATATATGATATCCTACTTCTCAAAATGTTAATGTATGCCTTTGGAATTTCTTCTTCATGAGAGTTTCTACGTATGTGCAAAATCTACTGGAGAAACTGGGAATTATTGTTCTGTTTGCTGAACAACATTCACACTGCAAAGTCAAATGCTGAATTTGGATTTCTATCTGTCTATTTAACGTTATTGTATCCTCATTTTAAGTCAAGGCACCAGTGTATTTTTTCTTAGTGAGTTATATCCCATTGCACCATGGACTGTATATTGGTCAGGCTGTATAATCATACGGTGCGTATACATCCCATGTAAAATAACTAAGACTGTTTGATAACAATGAGATAAAACAACATATAAATAACATGGTTTAGCTAACACATCACTCAAGAGAAAGAAAACTATTTCATAAAGTAAATTTAAAGCATGGGTGGACAGCACCCACATCCAAACACAAACAAAGAGAGCCATCTGTGCAACACACTTTGTGTTCCTACTGTCAAGATTTCCTTTACTGCTACAGAACATGCATGTTGTTTCCCAGTTGAATTGCTGGCCTTTTAAGGTGACAGAAATTGCAGCACTGACAGGAGGCCTCAGATTTCACCGAGTCCAGAGGGATCACAGATTCCTGTCCAACTCAAAATGGTTGCCTAGTCTGGTTTCTCAAAATACAGGTGATTAGATGAACAAAAAAATTAAAGCACATTAGCAATGCTGATACTGGGAGACTGCCTATTACTGAAAGGGAGAGTTTCAAAAGAAACATCTGTCTGACTTTGGAATATGAGGATTTTTTAGATGTAAAGGAACCTTAATACCTGAAAGAAATTCATTTTTAAAAAACTGTCTACAACATTAGCAAATTTCTCTTCAGTTCAACATAAAGCTGAAGTAAAAATCCAGACTTACTGGACATTCAGAAATAAATAAGTAAGTAAGTAAGTAAGTAAGTAAGTAAGTAAGTAAGATGACCAAGGAGCGACTCTTACTTCCCAGAGTAAATATAGCCAAGTTTCTAACACTGAACTCTTAATAAAAGAGACATTGATAGAATTCAATACAGAATCAGCAGCAGGCCAGATCAGGCAATTCCTGTTTCTGGATGCATGGAGAGAGTGAAGGTATAGCTGCCCTCTCTGCATCTCCAACTTCCAACTTCACTAGATATCACATTGCTTTCACCAGATGTGGGACATAATATTCAAATAAGTTCATTCATATAAATTCCCAACATACCAACTTAGATAACATGTTTCTGGATTTTAATGAATATATTTAAATATAGCCTTATGCCAAAAAATTCAGAAAAAATCCTGAAATTAAAAACCAAACCAAACTTGCAGGTATTGATATCCCTAAGATTAATTAGAGCTGTACTGATTCATTGAGTCATGAGACAGATGTGCCTGGTTGGATATGCCATGCTTCTCTGATCAATATGTTTACTTAGACAACTGTATGCATCACAGCCACTTTAGACAACTGAGAATATTCCTTCCCATATCCTTCTACTGGCTAGGGATGTGGAGGAAGGGAGCAATAGGTATGACTTTTCTGTTAGTCCCCATGGTGCATAAGCTGTCGGTGCTTTCAGAGAACCCTTGTGAGGCATCTGCCAGTTTTAAAGACTAACCAAGACACACAGAATCAATAACTCACTCTCTCCCTAATCTGTTTCATTCCAGGAGACATATTAGTACATCTACTGGTGGTTCAAGTGTGAACTGGTATTTGAAGGACACCTAGAGGATGTGCTGTTTTCACAGAGAAGAAATTAGATTTTGCACAACAAAGTAGGCGAAGTGCTTTTTTGTGGAGTGTTCAAGTGCAGTTTTATTTTGGCAATTTATGTATATCTTTATTGCGTTGTTATTTTTTTTTTTAAAAAAATGATTATAATTCTGAACCTCTGAAAGAAACTGAGGTAGATGACTTCATATCCTCAGTAGCTGAATGCCTTCTGAGCTCAAGTCTGTCCCATCCTAGTGAACTCCTTGGCATGGGATGCTAGGACTGCCTCTAAGTTGACCTTTCCTGGTACCAATATCAATTAGGTTCTGGTTACAAGAGATATTTTAGTCCTTTAAGAGAGTCCTGTGTGAAAGAGGAAGTACAGTTGTATAAGTGCTTGCCTTCTTGTTTAACTCCAAGAAGAAAGAAAGAATTTGTTTAAGGACATGTTAAAAATGATTTTTTGGAAAAATGGAATAAAGTCATGTGTAAAGATATATTAGCACTGTCAGAATTAAAAATGAAAACCTGCAGTAGCAATGCCAGACTGGAATATAAAGGCATGTTTTTGTGTGAGGCAAGCAAGTCTCATGGTTGAGTATACATCAGTGTTTCTAGATGTGTTTTACCAGGAACTAACTGAGATATATCTGATCCAGAATGCCACTGTAATTTGCCATCCACCTGGAGATAACAATGACAAACAGCAATGTCTTTTGTTCAAGGATTTGAACAAGAGGAAACTGCTCTTCAAGAAACTGAAGTTAACGGAGTTCTTATCTTGGAAACAATAATTAATTCTTAGAAGAACTAAAGGAGAATGTTTCAGGATCCACTGGTTATTGCTGAATTTGAACAACTGCCATATTTAAACTGGGCACAAAGTGGTTGGGGATGAAAGATTGGAGAGAAGTGCTACCTCTCTTTCTAAGGCATATATTTTAACCTGCCAGCCACAGAAAATCAAGAATCAGGACATTCATGAGAGACACATGTATCTCATAGCTGCTTAAGTAAATGGAAAATGTATCCTGCAAGTCCCGAACTACAGTTACATTAATGTGGGCCAGTGAATTCATGTGATTCCTGTGCTGAAAAGCTCTGGGAACAGGAACCAAGTTACTGGATCCACACTAATTATCTCAGAACATAAACTAGAGACTTCATTCAATTTGGCTTCCCCCTTCAAATTTAAATTTCATAATAAAAATAACAGAGCAACAGCAAAAGAATGTCAGCAACAGAAGATATGACCATCATCCGAAAAAGAAAAGTCTGATACAAAAGCAAATTAGTTGAACTGGGAGACTGCTTCCTATCCAGAGTTGTTGTTGTTAAAAAAAAAAAAAGTATAGGAGCTTCACCTCCCCTTCAGAATTTCACTTACAACGGAGGATCCAAATCTTTATTTCCTTTTCTTCACACCTTTCCATCAATTTCCACAAAAGCAATGAATGAAAATGTACGTAAGTGGAAGATATGCCAGCATACATCTGAACACATGTCCATGCCTGACAGTTTCCTAATATTTATGTTCAGAAATGCACGCAAGAGACAAGAACACAACATTCTGAAGCAAGTGTTGCCTACAATCTGAATACAACTGTGCTCCCAAAAATGGAATCTGGATGGCCAAATTCTACGGTGTTTGGAGACGGCAAGCAATCCATTCATTTGTAGAGGTGACTCAGAAAACGACAAGGACAGAGTCAAGGTAAGACAAAAAGAATGTGCACTTGAGAAGAGCCTGCCAATAAAGGCACTCCCTTAGAACAAAATGTTTTGTCCAACTGCTTTATCTGGCAATCAGTTTACAACTGCTGCTAAATGCTGCTAACAAAAAAGAGTGTCATGTAGAGACTCTGGTTCCAAGAAAACACAGTACAGACATGCTGATTTATTAAATGGATTAAATATTTGCTGGCCCTCCTTTTTAACGACAGTCCTTGTGCATTTTTCCTACGTTCCTTGCTCAACCAGCTGGTGCCACACTGCACCTCCAATCTTAATGCTGCACTGGTTACAGGGCTATGTGTTGCAGCCTACTCTCCTATTACTCTCATTTCATGGCCAAGAGTGCTCTTCTCTTTTACTATATGAAAAGGTTTTATACAGGACAGGATATACAGTTCCAGACACTTAACCTCATTGACCTCACTGCAGTAAAGGTAACAGTTCAGTGGACACATACTTATATGTAAGCCCCAATGAGCACACTGGAACCTATTTCTGAACAAAGATAGGATCCGACTGTATGTGTGCAAAATGCAATTTAGGAATGAAATAAAAGATTGAATGGATTGGGAAGAAGGTATGCTGAGTTCAGCAAAAGATGGAAAGTGTCAAGAATGGGCTCAGACTGGCAACTCTGGAGGCCAGCCTCCTGTGCCTCCGCTTGTATATCACTGGGGCTCTGGATCTTAAACCAGTTGGTCAAACTAGGTTTTGTTGTTGCTGTTGTTGTTGTGTGCCTTCAAGTCAT
>CAOKZL010003559.1:0-129228 GCA_948472985.1 Iguana delicatissima
TTCTTCCAATTTGTGGGGCCATCAATTTGTAGTCATGAAGTAGGGCTTTCAGTTGAAAAATTTCATCTTTTTGTCTGTCCACTTCATCTTCTTTGGCACAGAGTTCTTCCAGCAGGTCCAAGTCATGTACTGATGATATCTGGTAGCTCAGCAGCGGTGGCGGCGGCTGGTTGCAGGTCCCTCTCCCCAGGCCCATATCTGGCTTCCTGTCGGGGTGCCTTCAGGGAGGGAGAGTTGAACCTTAGGCTTTGCAGCCTGTCCACGCTCGGTTTCTCCTTTGTCAGGTCGTTTATCATCCGTGGGGCAAGGGATCTCTTCCTCCTCCTCACTTATTTGATGCACTTTGGTAGTTTGAAGCAGTTTGAATCACTCTGTCAGGAACTGATTCAAACACACAGAGTAAACATGCGAAAGCAAGTTTTATTCTTGAGCATGAACAGAGTACGATAATTTCAGTGATTCAAACTGAGGAAATTCTCAGAGACAGTATGTTATAACGCTTCCCCCGTTCCCAAGAAGCCAATTACAGATGACTTTGCCTCTCTATCTTCAGAGCTGTCTCTAGGTTATTATCTGCTGAGAACCTTTCAAATGTTTACATAACAGTGCTTCTAGGAATGTTGCTACAATGAGCAGCTGCAGGCAACCTATCTAGGTGCTTAAACTACAAACAACAGACTTTACCAGTACCACATAACCCATCCATAATACTTTCCCAAACTAATTATGAAGGGAACCCTGACACTCAGAGATTGATGTAAGGTGAGGAATGAAGGTGTTACTGCCGTTTCTAGCCAGACTTGGGGGATACCAGATATCATTTTGATATCAATAACTTGGCCTTCCTTACCCATTCCTTCCCATGTGCTTGTGAGGCCCCCGGACAAGCTCGCAAACAGGCTTGGTTGCTAATCACTATAATATTCACAACAAATACAAGCAGGCCAGAAATAGCCAAACTGCAGCTTCAGGAGACCTCCAGGCAAGTACCCTATTATGTATGCACACTATTTGCAAGGAACTCCCTGCCTCGAGCAGGCAGCTTGATGAGCTGAATACTCAATCGTCAAGCACTCTGCGTTTGCATACTGGGCACCCTATTGACAATTCGGACTTAATCATACTAAATTCTGACCTCTCAGAGACCTTGTCTCCAGCCCAAAACTCATTGTTTTCTCCCAAGTACGGACTAGTCTACGGCCACATTTTCCCCTATAAGAACCCCTGACTTTGAGAGCTTCCTCGGATCGCTCCCGACTTCCATACCACCTTGCTACCCCTTTGCTTGGCGAGCCTTCCCCTCAGTCCCACGTACTGAGAACCTCCATATCCACTCACTCTATCTTCAGACTACCCAGGCTTCAGGACAGGGACAGTATTTCCCATACCAAAAATCTCCTCTTAAAATCCCTCTATCCAACTACAACCTTTATTTCTTTTATCTGTGTGTGTTGCATACACTTGTTTGTTTGATTGTATTTTAATAAAACAGCAATTATTTCAAATCTGTTTGCTCCTTGACTCGACCTGATCCCGTAGACCAGTGGTTCTCAACCTGTGGGTCCCCAGATGTTCATGGACTTCAGCTCCTAGAAGCCCCAGCCACTATGGTCAATGCTCAGGGCTTCTGGGAGCTGAAGTCCACAAACATCTGGGGACCTACAGGTTGAGAACCACTTCTGTAGACACTGGGTAAAAGATCTCACTCCGTTGCCCTGCCTCTCGTATTGCTAGCTTGTGCTCTTTGACTAATTTCCCCAACTTTGTAATTTGGAGCACATTTAGGTGTCCCTCCCAGGACCCCCAGAAATCAGGGTAACAAAGGCACATATGGGAACTGCTAAAGAGGGCAGGATCTGACATGTTCCAGTTCCACATGCATCTGACAACAGAGTTTATTAGCATGTTCCTGAAGCTGCAGGTTGGATCTGCTGTAAATGAGCAGCTTGTGGACACTGTTCAACCATCCAACACACACACCAACATCACATCCTAGGAATGCTCACAGTTCACAGAGCTTCCCCAAGGTATAGTGGCTTGCCTAGATCAGAAACCCCTGCCACACTCTTGGTAGACACTGTAGCAACCAAGAATGTCCTACACCCTGATTTAGCTGCATGTGGGAAGCCCACATTCAAGACCATTACTCTGTCAGAGTACACTCTCACCAGGGAGGATGTTCCCATTACAGTAGAGAACCTCCACACCAAAAGAAGGGTGTGTGAAGATGATGGTATTTTGTGAGTAACCTTCCTAACTGGACACTATTTGACTGTGGACATAGATTTGTTGGCCCAACTCAGCAATGGCCCTCCTCTCATTTTGGCAACTTAGAGATTTAAGACACCACATCCGTTGTGACTGATTGAAACTGGAATTCCCAGAGGATAAGGAAAAAACTGGTCTAGTAAAATATGCCTGTGTCCTCACTGAGGAAAAAGATCCTCCTCCACAATGTCGTACAAGTATCCCCTTGAGGGAGTCTTAGGGAGATATTGGCAAGATGATGGAGAGTCTGCTGAAATAGGATGTAATCACCCCCCTGCAGTCCATCTGCAACGCACCCCTACGGACTGTCATTAAGGAAGATGGGAAGACATGGCAGATGATGGTTGACTTGCATGCCTTCAACACCACAACTCCCCATGGTAGCCAAGTATAATGAAATTTTGTTGCCCATTGCAGCAGGCACCAAATATTAAAGTGTCATGGATTTGGCGTGCTGGTATAAATTTGCATTCACATTCTGTGGCCAACAGTATACTTCACAGGCTTCCATTTGAGCCCCAGTATTAGCCATGCTCATATGGTCAAAATGTATGAAAAATTGAGACCAACTTCTTGGCCATACATACTATCTTATGTGGATGACATCTTAGTGCGTGCACCAACTGAGGAGGTGACCTGATATCCAGGGAAATCTTAAGTCTGATCAGGGACACCAGGTTCAAAGTGAACCAGAAAAAGGCTCAACTGGTCACAACTAAGGTGAGATATCTGGGATTCTCACTGGGGACTGATGAATGCACACCCGACACACAGTGCATGGATGTGATCTCCAAGCTTCCCATGCCACAGATGTACATGCCTTGAGGGCTTTGTTAGGCACATTCAATTTCTCCAGGGACTTCTTCAAGTCCTTTGTGCAGAAAGCTCAGCCCTTATACGTGTCCTGAAGAAGGACACAGTTTGGGAGTGAGGACCTGCTCAGCAGAATGCATTTGCTGGGCTGAAGTGCAGCTTAGTGAAAGTTCCTGACCAGGCTCACCCAGACATGTCACATCCATTTTACATCCAACTGGCAACATCCAAGCATAGCACTGGCACTACACTTGTAGTCTGAAGCCTACTGAGCAAAAGTACAGCTTCTGCAAGAAGGCTTGCCAGGTGGCTCTGGTGTGAAGCCTCACACACTGGGAATTTATTGTGGGAGGTGGGCAGGTCATCATCCGGATTATGCACACCCCTGTCAAGTACATTCTGCTGAGGCTTAACTCCAAGGTTTTGTGTGCTGGTTCTGTGATGGTTCATCCTGTCATGTTGCATGCACATCCAAGATAGGCTATGGAGCCATCCAGGTGGGTGACTCCTTCACACTGCAAAGCACAACCAACCTTCACTCCAGTCAAGCAGCCGATGTAGAAGCCCTCAGAGCCATCTTAAAGTATGAACTACTTGACTGCCCACTTGCCATCTACATGTACTCAGACTGGTCTACCAAAACCACAAACATTTGGCTTAATTTTCTGGATTGCTAATGATTGCAAGACTTCAGTCAGGAAGACCATCATACATCTGAACAAATGGTTCTACATCACCAGGATACAGGATAGGACAGCCTTGACATGGATAGCACACAGGAAGGGCATCAGAAGAATTCTTCCAATATGTATGTGTGGAACAATCATGCTGATGTTCCACCAGGGAAGCAGCCCAAAAGGATGATGGCACTGAGGACACCAAACCAGTGTGCCCCATCAATGAGAACCCCCCAAAAATTGTCACTATTCCCCTCTTAGATTTGGCCAGCCTCCAGAAGGGAGATCCCTAGCTGAAAGAGCTAGTAGAAGCAGGGGAAGATGCAACACTGAGAAAAAGGAAGGCATCTTCTGGGTCATGGATAAGAAGGGATGCCTTCACTGGGTTCTGTTCCTGGAGATCTGAGGATAGCTGGTCCAATTCATCCATGAGCTGGGACACAAGGGGAAACAGGCAACCCTGGAGAAAGTGTAGGTTGGTGGCCAAACAAGGACCAGGAAGCAGTTAAAGAAGTTAAAGACAACAGACTCTCCTGTGCCATGATCAATGCTGATCAGTCTGGTCCCAAGTCCCCAGTCAACACCAATAGACTGATGGACCATGGACCCAAATCCGGATACATTTAATTGATCCCTTGAGATCCATTCCCAGAGTGAACAAGTACTGCCTGACCGTAATTGATCCCTTCAGTAAATGAGTCAAGGCATTCCCTTGCAAAAACAACACTGCAGCTACTGCTTCAGGTTCTAAATCACTCATCACCCCCAGAGTTCAGGACAGATGGAGAGAACCAACTACACTCTGAAGGAGGCATTCCGAAAGGTGGCATGTTCTACAGGGTATGATTGGGATGCGAAGCTTCAGATCATCCTGATGGTCCTCAGGCAGTGCATGGCCTCATTCCACACACCATAATCACTGGGAAGAAGATGTTGCTTCCAGAAGCCTTCGGGATCTGCACCAGCTTTCCCTTCAATTTGAAGACTGTGGTCATTAACAGTGAGAGGGTGTGAATGCTGGTGCAAGAAATTCCTAAAATTCATTATGAAGTGTCCTTGCAATTGTGCAAGAACATGAAAGCCACGGACAAATGGCTTGGCTAGGTTCACAACCCCTGCCAACTGGATGAAGGACAACTGATTATGTATCAGAAGTTCTCCCAGGACAGAAACACCTGGTCTGCCAAAAGGATGGGTCCTGTTAAAATCATGAAATGAGGCTCACTCACTGTATATCAGGTAGTGAAAATTCACAAGAAGGGCTAGTAGCTAAAACATTTTCATATTACACAACTTAAGAAATGAAAAAGCGCAAAGCCTCCACAAACTAAAGTACATAATGAGGAGACAGAGAAGCCTCCAGCCCCTGTGAGTACAGTGACAATTTGGCAGGTCTCACTAACTTACAAAGAATTGCCAGTGGTGGATCTGTAAGAGACCAGGGGATGGCAGCCACCTTGAAGAGATATGGTCTGGTGAATCTCCCTTTTTGTAGATTTTAAATTTTTTCTGTTCTAGCAATGAAGCATGGCGCAGACTTCAGACAACAAGTGCGATCCAACTTTTCCTTCTTCTGTTAGTATCCCCTTAATCCCCTCTGGTATGAACCCCCAAGAATGAATTCCCCTGGAACTGGACCATTGTAGATCCAGAGTACCTCCCAGGCAAGGGTATGCTGTTCAAGATTTTCCCCACAGTTGATGGTAGCAACTCTAAGCATATGTATTTTTTTTTTACAAAAATCCAGCTTTGGTTCATGAAGCAAAGACCTGCCACAGCATGTACTGTTGCCAAGTGTATGTACCCAAAAGCAAAAGTGCCTAACTTCCTTGCCTAGTGCAGTCCTGACATGACCGCCATGGTGTACTACAGTCTGTACTCAACATTCCTCACTCCATCCTGCAATGTAGGAATAGTTACAGTGGCAGTGTGAAATGTTTGCAACCCGTTTTGCGCTCTCCATTCTCCTCAGTACTGCTGAAGGGCACACACCTCCAACTGAAATCAGTTTGATACACCATCAGGGGAACATCAAACAATCCAAGTTGCAGATTGGCAGAAGCAATACCGGAGTATCCCATAGAAAGCCTGACTAAGCAAGGCCCACCAAGCTGGTTCATTCCTCTAAATCAATCCCATTACAATTTAAGCCAGAATTCAATTTGGTTTCAATCACAGGGAACGCTTGTTCTGAACCTCACACATGAGAAAGGCAAGCACACCCTCCAATTCAGCCAATCAGCATCCAGTCACCACAGTATTTGATCTACTAATTAGGGACACAGTCATATTGATCCAAGGAGAATCCCCTATTGTGGGCTCTCATGTTAAAATCAGATGTGTGTGAATTAATGTTGATCCAACCTATGATCTCTTTGAATAAGATCCGAGTAGGACTACGTAAGTTAAACTCCTCCGCAAAATGGTCAGAATGTGTACCTTATTTATGTCCCAGAGAAGCAGGCTAGGCAGAATAGTTAAAATTGTAGTCTGGACCAGTAAGGACCTCTAGAGTGAAAAGGGCATGGGTGGACTGGATTGTGCCTGTTGGGGCAGGCACATCTTTGTTAGATGCAGCAAATGTGGAAGCAAAGATGTTGTCCTATTTGACAACAGATATGACAAATATGGGTGAGCCTTTAGTACAATCTTTAGTACAATCTGCCTAGAGCATCTTTGATGTCCAACACTCAGTTAACTCTCTGCTTATCAGTTGAGAAGTAACAATGGAGGGGAACTCACTAATACTTGCAAGTGAAACATTATTTTAGCAATAGAAACACTTTTTTAGCTTTTGCTTGCACCCAAATTCACACAATTAACTTGATGACTATTAAGGACTTAATTCAGCATGCCCATGATGGACATATTCCAAAATAAAATATTGAACTAATTAGGCCAGAATTAAGAAAAGAGGAACTGCAGCTAGAAGCATGGTGGACACTTGTAAATGGCACATTTATTCCCCAGTTGAACCAACTGCAGCTTTTTGTGGCTACAGTCACTGCGAAGACCATTCTCAACATTGCCTCAGAACTTCACTTTGTAATACAGATAATCTCAGGAGACATCCTATATTCTAAAGACCATAATAATTGGGCTACAGTGCTCAGATCCAAACGAAAAACTGTCAACACAGAAGGGTGCCAGAACCAAGAAAACCTGGGCTTTATTTATAAGGGCTAAGCCCTCCAACCCCTATCATCCCTGTTTGACTTCCCTTAAGGGCAAAGGTGGTCAGTGTGCCGATGAACTGACCCATGATATCATTTTTGGCCATTGTTTATACATTACATGTTGTGCATATACATGTTGTGCATAAGGACAGCCTGAACTGTGATCACCATAAATGGATACTTAATTCAGCCCATGATGCCCACTTTAAATCATTGCTTTTGTAACATCACAACCATCAGCAGCTGTGACAGCAACTATTTAGTCCCATTCAGAACCAGGTGATAGAGCGGGAAGACCTGTGTTGGGGAAAGAGCAATAAGACCTTCTAGTTTGGACTTTGAATTAACTTTCTACAGAGGATCTCTGTGAGTCCAGGAGGATTTCCTCCCCTTCCCTCACAATGCTTTGGAATGGTCAGTTCATTGCTCTAAGAAGAAGGAGAAGAAGCCCAGTGCAAGGAAAAGTTTTGTTAGGCACAGATGTGCTTCAGACCTTAATGGATGAAAGACTGGATATCTTAATTGCTAAGAGATAAAAGGGGAGCTTTGCAAGAAGAAAGATTTATAGTTTTTTCCCTGGCTGGAGGAGTGACAGATGCTTATGAGGGCTAAAGATAAGAAGTAAGTTGTAACACTGAGCTGGGACTAATTAAAGTGAAGTTTCTACTGATAAGAGACTTTCCAGAGAACTGTGATTTCAAGTTGGGGAAAGGGTAATTGCACAATCTATTTACTAAACAATCTGTGGGTTTCCATCAGTAAAATACGAACAAGTACCTAAAGCTTTTATTTCTCCCAAAACTGCATTTCCAAAAACTACTTTAACCCCCAGTTAGCAATGGTGGTTAAAAAAAAGCATACAGAGAAATTAAAGCCCCCCCTTTTTTCTAAATATTCCATAACTGGTCAAAGAAGAAAGGAACAAATAATAATAACCTGTTTCTTTTCCCCAAGTGTGGTGGAGCGGAAGAAGGAGCAATTACTAAAAGCAAATGTCTAGTCTCAGGATCTCAGCAGGGAGAACAGCTGTTAGGAGTCGAGAAAACAAAAGCACAGATTCTTCACCAGTGAATCTGGCTCGGGAAATTGCCCGTGCTAGATTAAGTACATTAAGGAACACTCCCAAACTTGCGGGGAAAATAAGCAGGTAAAAGCTCAATCAAGATCTGGAGCCACACCCATACGGAAGGGGCAATTTTGGAAGAACCTCATAGTAAAGAACTGAATATAGAAACAACAAGTGGATAGAAGGGTGGTTTTGTTCCTTGTCTAAAGATATAGAGCATGTTAAATCTTTTATATCTGATTGTACTAGCTCTTGACTCTTTTTGAATTACAAAATCCTGAATACTGATAAGCAAGTAGATCAAGCTTTAAATGGTGTAATCAACCAGTTAATTCAGCCACCTCTATGCATCCGGTTAAAGCAAAAAAGGTTACCCAAAAAAAAAACAAATAAGAAGGTTGTTAAAAATTTGAAGAAAACTAAAAATATAAAGAATGTAAAACACCTGAAACATGCACCCAAGGTGAACTTTGAAAAGCTTTTCACTTGCTATATCCAAAGAGGTAAATAAAGAGGAAAACTTACTAAAAAACAAATATAAAGACTGACAACATCCAGATACCCCCTAAAAAACTAATAAATTTTATTAACATTCCAGACAAATAAAAGCTTAATCGCACAACACTTTGCTACATTAATAATTAGATGGAGAAGTTAATTTGCAGATTGTTTTCCCCTAATCCAATTAAGAACTTAACCCCTGGTTTATGTGGGGGAAAAAATTATAAAAAAATACCTTTGGGTACTACTTGGAAACTAGTGCTGGCTAGGCAGAAAGTAGTAATTCTGAACTACCCTAAACCAGCGGGGATTCTATCACAGTATGAACGTAAAATTCATTTCACAAAATTACTCACCAGCTCCTACATTGACTTCTGCACCCTCAAAATAACCCATATAGAATATATATTCTTCAATTATGCCTGTGCTCATGCAGTGGTAACATTCACAAACAGTTCACTGGGGAGTCAGATGTTAAATAGCAAAGATAAATTATTGCTTCTTAGCCTAACGGTGACAAGGATGTTTGAAAACCAAGCTCCTCCAGTGCATTTAAAAGGGGGAGTAAACCCAGATCTGCTACACAAAAAACATAGGACTTATGAAAACCTATTGACCTAACTGATAATTGGGCCCCAAGAACCCCACCCAGCATTGCCCAAACAGAAAAACAAAGTATATTCCAGCTGAATCACAGTCCAGATTACAACCACCAGAAAGAAAAAAATATGCTTTATGAGGAGGAAGCATTACTGAACTCACTCTTGCCTTCCCCCTGAGGAACAAAATAGTATCCTGAAACGTTTAGATATTTTGAGAATGATATTATTTAACAAGCCTTTCTCAAATACCCATAAAACTACTGCCGCAGAAGTAGTCTAGAGAATAACTGCACATTTATTTGAGGAAAATACCATAAAAAAAAAGGGAAATTTTGCGTTTAATTTCCTAAAGGGGAAAAAAAAACATCGCCTATCATCATAAGACCTCCTGAACTCACTGCGAATTATACATTTGAGTTGATGTCACCATCTGTTAAACAACAGCCCCTCTACAACTGACAAGCCACTTTTAGACAACCAATTATTAGGATCAAAAATACTTCATGACATTCCTGCTCATCAACTCCCAAAGAGGACTATTCCAATAATTTCCAATGTTGGAGCCAGCTCCCCAGTTAGATCTCATAGAAATTTTAAAAAGGGGATGTAAGCAATCAGGGGGTAGGAAGAAAATTACAAAAGGACAACATCTTGCATCAAATAAAACCCATATCTTGATCGAATATAAAACCCATCTAATTCATAGCAGCACATACAAAAACCCACAAAAAATATTCCCAAAGAAAGAAGGCCCAGATATCTCTGCTGTCATGGAATATCACAGGGGGGATAAAGGAAAGCATTAGATCCTTTCTTTAAGAATTTATTAAAAACATTATTATTTTTCAAAGATGGGCCCCAAAGACATTGATGTTAATGGCTTCTCTTCTTATTGTTTAGCAGGAACTCCAAATGAGGAGGGTGGATGAGTTAAGGAGGTTTGTGCATAATGGTGCAAAACGCTTTTTAAAAAGGTTTTAAAAAAACGTGGCGACCACTTCGGGTCGCCCAAAAGGACTGAGGTACGGAACTTCAACAAGTAGTCCATCCCAGTCCACTCCCAAAGGGGGCAGACGACCTCCATCAGAGGTCTACTTACCCTGTGTGGAAATGGCCTAAGATACAGGTCTTTCTGTCTTTTATTAATCAATGTAATATTCCATCTCTAAGGGAAAACAGACAGTTAAAAGAAATGAGCCAACAAAAATTATTAACAATATGATTAATAGGTTTCCCCGATGTGTCAGTAAAAGTGGCTGGAGACTTAAATGCTCCAATTGGCCAATCTGATAACCTTGTATTCTTATTACCAGAATCTCCACCTGAACCGGATAAACTACCCCATACCATTTAGGGAGTCAAAAAAAGGCTGCAATTTTGCAGGCTTATGTCTTTAAAAATGATTAATAGGCTAGACCAGGTAATTTTGAATGGAAGTATTAATGGTTATACTGCGGGGGGAAAACACTTACATCTCCAAGTCAGGAGCATCAACAATAGATTATATTATAGTATCCTACAATCTTTTGAATAGGGTCTCTGAGTGAAGGGGGGGGCAACATGGAGAGTGATCATCTTCCCTTGTGTCTATCCCTTATGGCAGAGAATGATATAATTTGTAACGAGTCTCTGGCAAATGGAGACGTAAGTTCAATTCCATTTGATGTTCTAACCATGTCGATATTTGAGGAATGTGTAAAAATAAGAACTCAATTCTGAGGAATGTGTAAAAATAAAACTAATTTATTAAATGCAAATTATACAGAAAGAAAAAAAACACTATTTCAAGACATGATTTCCCTTTTTCGAGACTATCTGTCAAAAAAAGGGAACAAAAACTCTTACCCATCACACAAATTCAAATGCTAGTTTGATCAGGAGTGTATTGCTATGAAACGTACTGTGCTGGAAAAATAAAGGGCTTATAGGGAAGCTAAAACTTCACGTTTCCAGATGAGTGATTTGAATTTAAAGAAAATATAAAACTTTGATTAAAGTAAAAAAGAACCAAGCACAAAAAGAAGCATGGCAAAATTTAATTATGCCTCCCTAAGGAAGGACTCTGCCTCCTTCAGAATTGTTGTGGGGGGGCCCAAAATACCTTCAAAGTGGCATGTTTTATCCCAGCTAGGGTTTGGGAAAAAAATATTTCCTTTCTTTGTTTGAAAGGAAAAAACCCCCCCCAAATAAATTTCCCATTTTAAAAATGTTGGTCCAGAATTCCCCCAGTTACCATAGGGGGAAACTTTGGGCTCATTTCAGGATTAAAAGTGGATAAACACCGGGGCAACAAAACCCCCCAGAAGAATTAAAATAAAATACTGGGGGCCCCAGCACTTGAAATTGTTCACTAGCATTACCATTCCGCCGTATTCCTAAAATAGGGGTTAGCGATTATTATACTAATATATAAGAAGGGGGGAAAAATCTGATCCCCAAATTACAGACCCATCAGCCTTTTAAGCATAATTAGCAAATTAAGGGACCTTTTCATAATTTGGGGACTGGAAAATCAAAAAACATTTTAGCAAAAGCACAGGCAGGATTTAGGGTGGAAAAGGGTTAATTGAAAAGGGTTGGTGCTTCAACATCTTTCGGAAAATATATGTCCATTAAAGGAGGCTTTGTTATGCTGATTCAAGATTTTTAAATCTCATTTTATCTCATTTCACGAGAAGGTTATGGGGAAAAATTGCGCAACACAAATATAGACAAGGGGCCTTTTAATTTTTATCCAAAATTTGACAAAAAACACGACTTCAGGAAAGTGACCACCAGGGACATTTAAAAAAGCAAATCCCCAAATTTTGATGAGGCAAGGAAATTCATGTGCATATTTTATTTAATTTTTATATTAATTATTGTAAGGATGGAGGAAGAAAATGCCCACCCACCAAAATAGGTAAATATGGCTTTCTGTATGCAGACAATGTTGTTCTGCTTTCCCGTCCCGTGGGGTTTAAGATGTCTCTTAGAACCTTAAAAAACCATTATGCATGGAAAATATCAATTATGAAAATAAAAGTGATGGTGTTTTCTAAAAAAAAAAGAGGCATAAATCGACAATAAGAATATTAACAAGTGATGTTCTTTTAAAAACCTGGGTATAACTTTTCATGCCAGAGGCACATGGGACACCCACATAAAACATGCCTCTCAAAACAAAGGAACACCAAGGAATAATAAGGTTCTTTTATGGAAAAGGAGGCCAGTTTATCCTTGCTGCTTCACAAGTATTTACAGCCAAAGTTATCTCTCAGCTATTATATGACTCTCAAGTTTGCACATTTAAGAGTGTTTCCCCTTTTGAAATCATACAAACAGTTTCTTCATAGTTTGTTAGGGGTTCCTTCCTGTGTCTCAAATACACTGGAGGTGGGACAGATCTCAGTTGGATACTTAGGATTCATTACTGGCTAAAACTGACTTTTCTTCCAGTAGGTCTGGCTCCTCTAACATTACTAGCCCAGACTAAGTGAAAGTCCACACTCTTGGAGAAGTTAAGAAGCTTGGGGTGTAAACAAATCTTGGTTATGAAAAAGCCAAATCGACAATTAAGCAGCGCATTTGGGATATAGATCTACAATGCCACCAGAGCGAAATGAGCAGGTATTTGGAATTTAATGATAGTGGGGGGTCTTTTATCTTTACTGGCAAGATATCTTTTCGAGCTAAACATCCCTAAGTACAAGAAAGCCTTCACACTAGCGAGATTTAATGTCTTGCCATCCACGGTACTGCAGGGCAGATTTAATAGAACTCCTTACTCTGAGCGACTTTGCCGATGTGGACTTGAAGAAGTGGAATCACTTAAGCATGTCTTATTCCATTGCCTATTTTTATAAAGAGATTCAACTTTCACTGATTATTCCTATGGTGCAGCAAGTCCCAGACAGAGGATAGGGAATCACAGACCACACTATTAGTGGCTAGATTTTTTGCTGCTGCTGTTAAACTAAGAAGTCGAATTGTAAAGGATATCGACATTTAAAATTTTATTTTCCATATTTTAACTTAGATTAGGTTTTATCTTTAATTCTTTTATAATTGTGTGTATATCTGTGTAAGATCTTATTGACTTTGTTATATTTGTATTTATGAATAAGATTTAGACTATATGTTGGTAACTTGCTATTTTATCTCTATTATTGTTATTTTACATTTTTGGTTCACGATAGAAAGAATGTACATGGGCCTGATCAACCTTTCTCAAAATTCTGAGTTATAACCATGTTTTAGGAGGTTGTTTTTAGCTCTACTTTTAACTTGGAATTATTATTATCAAATCAATTGTATTTTATTGGATTTTAAAAAATTGTATTTTACTGTCGGATTTTCGCCACTTACCTCTTTTATTCTGTATGCTACTTAAGTGTTTGTGATGCTGGTCTATGACCGTAATAATAAAGATTCTTTGATGCATTCAGAACCAGGTAAGAAATGGACATGTCCCTATCACTACACCAGTCAGTTAGTCAAGGTTCTTGGGCTACCATTTCCATGTCCTTCACAAACTCCTAAAGCATCCCAATCTCAAAGAGCAGTTATTGAAAATCAAGCCAGCCAGAGACAACACCACCCTGATTGTGCCTCACAATGGCAAGGCCATTACAAATTCTCCAGAGAGATTGCATCCACTGGACACCATTCATCATGACAGTCCCTCCTTGGATGGCCCCAAATCAATGGGAGTCTTTAATGTCATGTTCCATCCAATTGTAATTATTCTGGCTTTTCAAATTCTGTTAATGTTCTGTCTCACTGGTCTGGCATACTGGGTATGCAGTCAGCAGCACAAACTGAGACCTCTTGTTGAATTGGCCAAGGTAGCCAAGGCTCAACCTTTTCTTTAATGAGATTTTTCAGGAACCCTAAGGCCACGAGGACTCCCTATAGAGAACCGTTAGCCAGATTGAGCCAGAATCATAGAATCATAGAATCATAGAGTTGGAAGGGATCACAATGGCCCTCTGCCATGCAGGAATACACACTCAAAAGACCCCCAGCAAATGCCCATCCAACCTATGTTTAAAAACCTCCAAAGAAGATGACTCCACCACACTCCAGGGCACCATATTCCACTGTCAAACAGCTCTAAGCAGAATCTCTTTTCCTGCAATTTGAATCCATTGCACTGCATCCTAGTCTCTGGAGCAGCAGAAAACAGTCTCGCTCCATATTCAACATGACATCACTTCAAACATTTAAACGTGGCTATCATATCATTTCTAAGCCTTCTTTTCATCAGGCTAAATATTCCTAGCTCCCTAAGCCACTTCTCATAGCTCATGGTTTCCAGACCCTTCACCATTTTGGTCACAGTCCTCCAGACTCCTTCCAGCTTGTCAATATCCTCCTTGAACTCTGGTGCCCAGAACTGGACACAGTATTCCAGGTGAGGTCTAACTAAAGCAGAAGAAAGTGGTATTATTATTTTCCTTGATCTTGACACTATATTCCTATTGATGCAGCCCATAATTGCATTGGCTTTTTTAGCTGTTCCATCACACTGCTGACTGATGTTCAGCTTGTAGTCCACTAAGACTCCTAGATCCTTTTCGCATGTACTGTTGTCCAGCCAGATGTCTCCCATCCTACATTTGTGCATTTCATTTTTTCTAAGTGTACTACCCTACACTTCTCCCTGTTAAAATTAATTCTGTTAGTTTTGGCCCATCTCTCTAATCTGTCAAAGTAATTTTGAATTCTGATCCTGTCTTCTGGAGTATTAGCAACACCTCCCAATTTGGTATCATCTGCAAATTTGATCAGTATGCCCTCTATTCCATCATCCAAGCCATTGATAAAGATGTTGAACAGCACTAGGCCTAGGACAGAACCATGTTGCACCTCACTAGTCACTTTTTTCCAGGATGAAGAGTAGCAATGGTTAGCACCCTTTCTGTTTAGCTGATGAGCCAATTACAAAATCCACCTACCAGTAGCATTGTCTAACCCACATTTTACTAGCTGGGTATGTTTAGTCTGCAGAAGAGAAGGTTAAGAGGGGACATGATAGCCATATTTAAATATTTGAAGGGATGCCATGTAGAGGAGGGAGAGAGCTTGTTTTCTGCTGCTCCAGAGACCAGGACAAGGAGCAAGCTGCAGGAAAGGAGATTCCACCCGAACCTCAGGAAGAACTTCCTGATGGTCAGGGCTATCCAGCAGTGGAATATGCTGCCTTGGAGTGTAGTGGAGTCTCCTTCTTTGAAGGTTTTTAAGCAGAGGTTGGATGTTTTAAGCAGAGTCTGTCAGGAGTGCTTTGGGGTGTTCCTGCATGGCAGGGGATTGGACTGGATGGTCCCTGTGGTCTCTTCAAACTCTACATTTCTATGATTGTACGTCAAATACCCATCAGAGACATTCTTGCCATCAGTACAAAAAAGACTCACATCTGAAACCAGCCAGCAATCTAACAGTCTTTTATTGCGGGTAATAAATCAAGCTGGTTAAGTCACAGCAAAGCGAGCCATCTCTAACAGAACAGAAAAAGAATACAGACACAGCCTATTCAGTAACCGTGTTTAAGTATACATGAACTATAACACGAGACACCCAGGATGCAAAACAAGCAGAGACATAACACACAATCACAGCTGCATGTTCCAGAAAGGCCTGATAACATACAGCACAACATTCTCATGGGAACCTCTTTACCCTGCTAGCCTAAACAAATTCTACAAGCAGTTTTGCTTTCTCACACACTGGCAGTGGGAAAAGTGAAGCAAGGAGTCCACAATACTCCCCTACATTGTGACATTGTATGATTCATTAGCAGTCAAATATATCACTAGAAGCCTTCTAATAAGCCTCATGACCCTTTCTCAACTACAAAGACTGTCTGTTGATAATTGCAACCATTGCTTGGTTGTTGCATCAAAACTGGAAATTTGAGATTAAGAAGGGGACCAGGCAAGGTTGCCCCCTATCTCCTTTACTTTTTATAGTTACATTGGAGGTGCTGTTATAGACAATAAAGAATGATATGGAAATTAAAGGTTGTAAAGTTAAAAAGCATGAATATAAAATCAAAGCCTTTGCTGATGATTTAGTTGTTATATTAGAAGATCTGAAGGAGTCCATAGAGAAATTATTAGAGAAATTGAATTACTTTGGAGAAGTGGCGGGATTTTCAATAAACAAGGAAAAGACGAAAATCTTGACTAAAAACATAGGAATAGACGAAGAGAAAGAAATAATTAAAAAAACAGGATTTAAATCTGAAAGAAAAGTTAAATATTTGCGTATTTGGATATCTAAAAGGAATAATGAACTGTTTGAAAATAATTACAAAACTATATGGAGGTAAATTAAACAATCTATTAATAAATGGTAGTCCTTACAACTCTCTTGGCTGGGAAGAATTGCTGCAATCAAAATGAATATTTTGAAATTAATTAATGTTTCTTTTTCAAAATCTACCGATATTAACAATCGCTTAAGGACTGGCAACAAGAATTAACAAATTCAATTTGGAACAAGAGAAGACCAAGAATAAAATGGAAAACGCTTACAGAGAAAAAAGAGAAAGGGAGCGCTGGTCTCCCAGATTTGAGATTATATTTTCAGGCAAATGTCTTAGTGTGGGTCAAAGAACGGGTGACATTACACTATGAGAAATTACTAAATTTAGAGAGTTCCGGGATGTGGATGGGCTGGCACGCTTATGTCTGGTACGGGAAAGAAAAGCTTGATAAAGAATTTCTTAGCCATTTAATAAGGAAGCCCCTCCTACTAGTTTGGCGGAAGATTAAGAAAAACTTTTATCGAAAAATCCCATTATGGACTTCCCTCCATGAAGCGTTTTAAGCAAGATGGAGAACTTATCAGGAAAAACTGATACGTTATAAGGACTTAATCGTGGAGGGGGAAAATCACGAACAAGATTTAAAATCAAGAGAATTATTGGAGGAGGAGGGATTCCAATGCCGTTGGAGATCCTTTATAGATAAAAAGGTAGAAGGTATAGTAGCAGAGAAAGAGGAGGTATTCGAGAAAATATTTTTTGATTCGAATAAACAAATGGTCTCCAAATTTTATAATATACTTTTGGAAAGAGAGCTGGAGTCTGAGCAAGTAAAGCCAAATATGATTGTGTGGGCACAAAATATTGGAAGCAAGATATTGTTAGAACATTGGGAAAGGAGCTGGCGAGATACAAACAACTTTACAGTAGCTTAAAATTTGAAAGAAAATTATTTAAAAATGCTTTACAGATGGCATCTAGACCCAGCTAAATTAAGTAAAATATACAAATTAAAAGAAAATAAATGTTGGAAATGTGGCAGAGACAATTCCCAGGACATTCTGATGGTTTCTATCTATGCCATCTGCTGGATAATCAGGAGCAAACTGTTATACTCAAAGTAGCAAAGTTTTTGTATATCATGTGTAAGATATGTTTTCAAACGGTCAATAATAGCAATAGTGGTTGATGCGAGCCGTCTAATCTTTGGTATTTGTTTTTTCTTTTATTAGTTTTTATGTATTTATTCTGTATTTATTATTGTTTTATTGATCCATGACTGAAATAAAGTCTTGTCTTGTCTGACTGTAAAGATGAAATGGCAAGGCAGGATGTCGGGGTTCCCTCCATAATTAGTTGGGATAGTATTGTGGATGGGATATGCCTCTCTTGCAGCTGCTAATTGTAGTAACATTCCTAAGGCACAGTTAAGAAAACATCCAGAGTTCCCACCAGATAGTTACTTGGTAACAACTCACAGGCCAGAAAAACAAGGTCATCTGTAACTGGACAGTGGGAAAGTGGGAAGCATTATAATATACTGTCTCTGGAAATTGCCTCAGTTTGAATAATTGAAGTCAATGCTATCTGTTCATGCTCATGAAAATAAATCTTGCTCTGCATGTTTGTACTGTGTGTTTGAATCGATTCGACAACAGACTTATGTGGAGGTGGACATCTCTGAGCAGAAAGGGGAAGTTCCCATCAAACTGTGATTATTCTAACCCTGATCCCTCATATCTGGATGTTTCCCTGCTTTGTCTTCCCAACCTCTCCACAAAACAGGGCTATTACGACAGCCATTATTCCTTTGTCACCTGAAAACAAAAACCATTATTTCTGTCTGGACCTCATTATTTGTGTTGCAACTCCCATTGTCCACTCAATTGGAAGAGCGATTCACACCTGTACCCATACTGTAGATTTTGGGTATAAAAGTTCTAAGTTTTGAGCAGTCCCTCACAGGCTCTCAACTTCTTGAATGTCATGCTGTCCATTTGATTCCTGAATGAGAACTGTCCTTAGGTGCCCACCTAAGCCACACTGCAGTTTTCTTTGCATCTCTCTGGACCAGTAATTATCACCTGAAACCTAAAGGTCCTCTTGTCACAACTTTCTGCTATTTTACCTTCAGTTAGTCCTTGTATGAGTGTGTGCATGCTTGGATCTTTTGCATACATGTGTGATTCTTTCCAGAAAACACATTTTTAGTTTACATTTTGGATTTTCTGGCTGGTTCTTCCCTGCATAATCCCGTAAAGATTGGTGAAAAGATCTTGTTACATTACTCCCCTCTTGCAGGGCTCCTAATTTTGAGCTAATTCATTTCCCTGTATCACGTGGAAGTACTGGCATTGTAGATGGAGCCCTGAGTCACCTACGTTCTGAGGTAACAGCTTGAAGTATGTGTCTGCAATGAACAAGTTGTTAGCCTCACAAAACTTATTCAGCTGGTCTCTTGCTTCATTTCTGGAACCTAGGCGAAATTTTCCCACAATCTTTAATTCAAGTTTTGCAAAAACAGGATTATATATTAAGTTTGTCTTGAGTTACACAGTGGAAGAAAGGTAAACTACAAATAAATAAATATCTTCTTTTTGTGTAGTCTATGAGTCTTGAGTACTTTTTAATGCTTATTTCAACAAGGAAGGCAGGGTTTAAATGAATTAATAGTCAAATGAATTTAGTACAGCTAGGCCATGCCATAATGACTTGGTGCATCATATCCCTTTTGGTCATGTGCTGAAACGAACCTTTTGAGATCAAATGTGTAATTATGGTGGGCGGTGTAGTCCTGCTTGGTTAAACAAGTGAGATCTGTATACAGAAGTAGGATTCCATCTGTGGGTTTTGTACTTGCCTTACAATTAAGCTTTTAGTGTCCAAATAGGTAAGTATTTGCTCACATATATTAAAAAAAAAAAGATTCAGTCACCTGCATCAATACAGAATATGCATGCAACCATATCACTGGTATACTTGGCAACGAGTAACTTTGTAACATGCATATGTTGGGGAACCATTATCATTGAAAATCACATAGGAATTACTTTAACCTTTGTCACCAAAATTAGTGATATCTCTTTTCATGGCTTTACCATAAAATTCTGCAGATCTGTCTGCAACACTGGTAGGACAATATAACACATGCACACAAGCAAATATATGCATACATCTCTAATTAGTCAGATAAAATTATACTATGGCTTGTGTCAAAAGGATTAATCTCTTAACTATTAGGATAAAACATCTGTCAAAGTGAATGCATATCTGCAAAGTACTCATGTGAAATCCATTTGCATTTTTTCCCAGATAATTCCCAGATACACTGAAAATATATGAGGAGGTTCCACTGTCCAGTTAAAGCTATGAGGTTCCTTGGGCCCATGAATGTAATTCCCACACTCAACTGAATCAAAGCATGACATCAATTCTACAATTTGAGAAAGACATCAAATTTGACAGGCCAAAGGATGAACCATATTGTATACTTAAAAAATCTTCCTCACACCAGGCTAGATGGAAATATCTTCAGCATCATGATGTTTGGGCATCTGATTAGCCTGGTCTACTTGACGACATAGTGCAATGCTACACTACCTTGAGGACAAGGATATTGACAAGCTGTGTCCAAAGGAGGGTGAACAAAATAGTAAAAGTCCTGAAACCGATGCCCTAGGAACAGCTTAGGGAGCTGAATATATTTAGCCTGGAGAAATGAAGGTTAAGTGGTGAGATGATAGCCATGTTTAAATATTTGAAGAGATGGCATATGGAAGATGGGGCAAGCTTGTTTTCTTCTGCTCCAGAGACTAGGACATAGAGCAATGGATTCAAACTACAGGAAAAACGATTCCACCTAAACATTAGAAAGAACTTTCTGACAGCAAGAGCAGTTTGACAAACTCCCCTTACAAATTCTCTGGAGCGAACTGTTCAGTACAAAGCTTTGAGTGCTTAATGAAAATAATCTTTCATTCATTTGAAGAACAGAAACTAGATCTTTGAATAAGCTTCCACAATTAGCCTTTCAAAACTACTTTTCTTTCCTCTCTCTCTACAGACTTAGATTAATTGGTGTGCATCATAGGGGATGTTCCCTGTTTCCACACTATTGCCCTTTCCACATGGCATTTGCCATGTGAAAGGGTGCCTGGAGTGTTGCACGATTGTGAAGAGCGATCTGCACAATGCACTCACAATCACACGATGCTGCAGGGGCCGGCAGGCGCTGATCGCGCACCTTTTCATTTTTGGCTGTTAGCCGAAAATGGTGCGGTGATTGCGCATTGCTCCTGGGCCCCGCGTGCACTTACCTGGTGTATGGAGCCTCTGGAGCTGCACCGGTCGTGCTTCCTACCCCAGCACAGCTTGGGAAACTCCCAGGCAGCACTGAAGAAGGAAGAGGCAGGGCTGTCACACGAGCAAGCAGCTCGTGCAGAGCTGAAGCAGTAGAGATGCGAGAGCCTCTCGCTGGAGGCTGCTCGCACGATCCCCGCACCCCAGCGCTGGAAAAAGGTAAGATGCGGGAAGGGCCTATGACACTGTCTCCTAAAGGTGCACAGGTCAAGCATTAGCAAGGCTCCCGTTGAAAAATGTTTGAAAGTATAAACCATAATAACTGAAACATTTAAATATCCATATTATATAAATAATTTGTTTTTTAAAAAATATATTAAATACAGACTAACAGGAAGCTCATAATACAGGACAAAAACAGGCATGTAGAAACATGTTTTGTTTAAAAAGTTCATTGAGGTTTCTTTTAATAAAACTTTTTTACCCATGAAGATAAATTTCCCATCAGACTTACAAAAAACAAAACAAAGAAAGCTCAAAACTAAAAACCTTGCACACAATCCAACTCAAGCTAAGCATTTCCAAGTCTCCTTAATTTGAGTTGGAAAGATTAGCGCTCACACTTAATTATCTAGCTGAACTCTATGTGACTTAAAAGTGCTTAGCTTAGGCTGGGGTCATACCCAGTGTGTCTAATAACTTTGCAAAGCCTACACTCTATAAATTTTTAAAAGTAGAAGCACAAATTATCTCTTGGGATCACACTGGTCACAGGCCATTATTTTAAAAACTAAACAAAAGGTCAGTGGAGACTCCCTGAATTCTTTTTCTTCTAATTCTTTATGGCAATCAACAGTGCATTTATTTGGGATGTCAGAGCTCCCAGTGTAAATCTATGGAAAATTGAAAATGTTTCAGTGGCAGGATGTAGCTACACAATCTATAGAATTCCCCTAATTATAAGGGGCAAAACTCAGACTTCTTAAGTCCAACTTGGTGAAATGCTATGTCCCAGTCATTCCAAGGCCTCTGACAGATCAAGATGCCATATGCAGATTTAATGGGAGATAGCAGTGTCCCTCATTTGCTTTCTAAATTGTAGCAATTAACCTTTTCCTTTCCTATCATATCCAGGGAGTGGATGTCCATATTTATCCACACACCAGCAATAGCCTCTCTTTCAGCCTCTGGATGGACGACACTGCAAAACAAGAGAAAAGATTCAGTCACCTGTATTATAACTGAACTGGAAAGGATCTACTGAATCTAAATGGTCTGATGGTTTAGAGGTGACCCTAAGGGTAAAGACAGATGCTCATTGTAAGTACAATAATAGTTTTTTTTTTTCAACCAGTATGACACCACCTAGGAAATTGTGCTCGTATATAACGGAGAATCAAGAGATCACTGAATTAATTCCCATGTGAAAAATCTGGATCAATACTTAATCTTGCTTTCCTTTAAATATTTTTGAGGAAAAGGAGATATTTGTTGATATAAAGGTCAGCTTCTCATCTGTTCAGACTAGAAGAAAAATTCTCCAAAACCTTTCTTGCCCTCCAAAGTTTACCCTACAAAGGAAATTGCTACATGCATTTCAAGGGTAATTAAATTTTATTTAATTACTTCCATCATCCTTAGTATATTTTGTTTGTCTTTTGTCTAATACTTGCTGATGAAATGCATTAAAAAATGATACGTGGTTCAGTGTGGTATTGACATTCTGATTCACTTTTCCCCAAAAAGGAAATAGTATTAATCTTTTAAGAAAGAGACATGATGTGAATTCATTGGTTAAAATCAATTAAGTTATTAATTAATTAAGTTGGGAATTTTCTGAAATAAAAGAGCAACTTAATTAAATTTATTCTTAAACTTATCTTGTTGAAATTTTAGCATTTAATTCCAAAATTAAGGTATTAATTAAGGTATTAAGTAAATGAAGCATCATGTGAAAAGGCCAAAAAATTTCATATTTACCCAAAACTTAGTTCTCTTGTATTTTTGAAAAAACTGCTTCTTGCTTTTTTGTTAGTTCCTCAAAGTTGGGGAATTACAATGTTCAGGTCGTAAGATTCAAATCACTGCAGATTCAAATGGCTACCGAAATCTGCTTATTCATGATCAGTATATTAGTCAATTCCAGGGTTAAAGATCATAAACCAGCAAGCAGTAAGGGAGACATGAAAAGTGTGGGCAGTGTTCAAATAGTAGTCATGTGTTCTGCACTAGACATTGCACAAGGGTTTGTACTCTCTACCAAAAAATTGAATTTTGAAACTCTTAATCCTGGGAATTGGAGAAGAATCAATAAGGGACCAGAAAGAGAAAACAAAAGAAGAGTTTTGTTTGGGGTGGCTAAGCAACTGGATTTTCAAAAAAATATACGCAGCTGTTTTTTTTCCTCTCCCATGCTCAAATTAGGGAATGGCAGGGGGGAATAAATGGTGTAATAAGAAGATAGCATGTTTCAGTTCCATTCTGATAAGGCTTTTGGTTCAGACATTTAACTTAAATAGAAATTTACCATAAACTTAATAGTTAGGTTTCCCATTTTCCATGGCAAAAGGAATTGGTTGTTAAAAATTAATTAAATGCATTGAGTCTGTCCTACTAACGTTGTTGTTGTTGTTGTGTGCCTTCAAATCATTTCTGATTTATTCCATCCCAAAATATGTGATACACTGACAATCAAAACTAAGTTTTGATTTGAACACTGCATATATTTAAGTCTCATTTTACTGGGAGATGGTTAGGAGTATCACTGACTCTTCCTCTGAATTCAACAGAACTTTAATGTACCTCATATTTCTTACAAGACAACAACTCCCTGGTGGAACAGGCAGGTATAAAACATACAAAATCAGAATAACTGGTCAATATCTCAAATGAAAAAGACATGGTTGATATCACAGAATTTCCACTGAACACATGGGGTTTGGGGCTACCAGACTAAGTCACACATCTTCAACACTGCAAGGTCTGGGAATGTCTGGAATTCATATAAGAATTATAATGAAAGTTTGCATCCAATGCCATGTAGCTATTAAGGTTCTAGTTATCACACCATAATGTCTATTCTTAGTAGTCCCCAGAAGTGGAAAACGCTTATAAATCACTTTAAGTAACACTACACACAACAGCTGGCCACCACTATAGGGCTTCATCAACTTCTAATGGGCCTACGGAAATCTCAGGGGAAGAATGTTATGCTAGTGTCCTTTATTTGGGAAAGAACAGCAGTTGATTCTTGATAGCCTCTAAAAAGAGCAAATGCTTGGTCAGGACAGTTTTGGCAGCATAATAACTCCACTAGCATCTGTTTGGCAGAAGAATTCTAGGCCTGTTGCTGACATTTATTAACAGATACATAATCCACTACAACCAAGTTATCACTTCAACAACTGTTAGGTACACTGGAAGTCTATGTGTCTGTTTTCTTATTCATGTAGTTGTGTGAATACATAACTTACATCATGTTTGGAAAAAGGAGATGTTTAGCATGATTTATCCAAACAACATAATCAGAAATTTACCCGAGAAATAACAGTTTAGTATAGTATATGAAATTTAAAAGCAATAATGGTTGTGCTTAGAAAAAAACCTTTTCTATAGAAGTATCTCTCATGAATATTGTGGAATGTTAGATTATAAACTGCACATTTAACACAGTACAATTAACATGTAAATAGTGGAATTCACTATTTACATGTTAATTGTACTGTTGATCCATTTTAAGTTTCCAAAATTAGAGAGCACCCTATTGCTGAGACATCTTCCTTGACAAAGAAATTTTCACTGGAAGAATTATTTTTAAATAGTAAATGTGAAATGAACAGTCCACTCCTGATCTATGTACTACAACAAGTATGTCCTTGAGGAACCATACACCATATGACCTAAAAATCCTAACTCTTGGTATCCAAAAGAAAGCAAAAAGATATAATCAGTTGATAACTAATGAAGAGTATGGTCCCATACAAGCACAAAACACTTACAGCCGCAGTATTTGGGGACCATGCCGGATATCATGGTTTTAGTTTTAGATGCATAGCTTCTGAAATAAACTATAAAATGGACACATTCCTCAAGCAGCCAGGTTTGCCCATCATTACCTGTTAATAGCAGGACAATTGTCAAAACTGACATGCCTAAATTGCCTCTAAGTCACCAAAATAGGATTTAACATTCTCCAACCATGCTTAAGTCTTATTTATGAATCTAAAAGCTGACTAAAGTTTCCCCCTTTTCTTTCACCATTGAAAGACACATTTTCAGTATTAGCACACTGTCTAAAGGAGCCAGATCACATCTAATCTTGGAAGCTAAACAAGGTCAGCCTTGGTTGGTGCTTGGATGGGACTCTGCCAATGAACACTAGGTGATGTAAGCTATATTTCATAGCAAGGAAATGACAAAACCTCTTGAGTATTACTCACCTAAGAAAACCCTATGAAATCCATGGGGTCAACAGGCAACTAACAGGCATATACACATACATTTCAAAACTATCAAAGATGCGGCATATTAATTGGCCAGTCATGTTATAGTGATTGTGGGTAAGTAGATAAAAATGCTGTCACTTATTCCAGTCAAGTAAACAGTTGAAGTGTCTGTACTTCCTAGCAACTAAATAAAACATAAGAAGACAATGCAGGATTTCTAATTTTGCCCCTCATTGTGCTGGTTTCTAAAAATTCTAATCCACTTCACATAGAAACATTTTTCCCTGGGAAAATAAGACTCAATATATAAATTAAGAAATCAGTATTCTTTCTGAAGAAGACTTCCTCTGGAAAAAGAAGAATAAACAAAAGATAGACAAACAAACAAAAGCTTCCCTGGGACCATAAAATGAATTAGAAGTTTTCTTTCCTTATAGTTGCTAAATATGACCACTTATTCAGTAACAAGTTGGAGGAAAATGAATTCAGTGATAACAATGATGTCTTAACTTGGATGTTAACAAATTCCACCTAACCCTGGAAAAGATAGGTGTGTCCGAAACAGAGGACATTTGAACATCTTTTTGTTATCAATTTTTCATGTATCCATTTGTTTTGCTTTCTTTTCATTCTATGTACTGTCCTTCCAGCTGCCTTTAGCAACTCCTTTGCTTTCTTCCTTTTGGAGGCCATTTCTGCACAACAACACTCTTCCACATCATTTTGCAAAAGACAGAGGAGAACTTGGATTCCCACATTTGAAACTGTATTATATTGTATCATGTCTGGTTGGGAAGAATGGTAAGACAGCAACAAATAAGCAACAACTGAAATAACCTCCCGATTGTACCCTGGCCTTATCCCTTCCATACAGCTTAAAATGCCACCCAAAGGCAAGAAAAGAAAATGAAGCAGTCACAACATTGGAACCCAGGAATCCTTCACAGCAGAGAAACAGATAAGGATTGACTCACTTTTTCCAGCAAAAAGACAAAATTTCCCTGAGGAAAATTACTGACTGTAAACAAAAGAATGGCAAGGCAGGTCAGCCATACCCCCTCCTAGGCAAAACCAACGTCACTGTCAGGCAGAGTGCAAGAACGATAGGCTTTTGCTAAGAGGTGGACATGTCTGAGCAGAAAGGGAAAGTTCCCATCAAACTGTGATTGTTTTAACCCTAATCTGTCATACCTGGACATTTCCCTGCTTTGTCCTTCCAACCTCTCTACAATACAGGGCTATTATGAAAGCTATTACCCCTTTGTCACCTGAAAACTAAACCATTATCTCTGTCTGGATCTCATTATTTGTGTTGTAACTCCCATTGTCCACTCAGTTCGAAAAGTGATTTACACCTATACCTATAGGGTAGATTTTGGGTATAAAAACCCTCTATTTGAGCAGCACCTTGCTGTCTCTCAACTTTCTGAATGCCATGTTGTCCGTTTGATTCCCGAGCAACAACTGTCTTTTGGTGTTTATCTAAGTTACGTTGCTGCATTTCTTCACTTCCCTCTGGACTGCTAATTATCACCTGAAACCCTAAAATTCCTCTGTCCACAACTTTCCTCCCTTTTCCTTTGGTTAGTCTTTGTGTGAGTACGTGAGTGCTTGGATCCTTTGCATGTGTGTGTGATTCTTTCAATAAAACATCTTTAGTTTACATTTTGGATTCTCTGGCTGGTTCTTTCCATAAACATTGGTGGAAAGATCTCATTAAGTTACCCCCTCTTGCAGGCCCCCATATTTTGAGCTAAGTCATTCCCCTCTGCCACCTGGAGGTGCTGGAATCGTGGGTGGACCCCTAAGTTACCCACATTTTGGGGTAACAGTCAGAGAAACCAAGAAGACACTAATTTCACATGTCTTCTTCACTCAAGAAGCCTCCAATTTAAACATTAAGAAATAAAGACAAAAGAAATAGCCCATCTTCCTCTCTGAAGTGGAAGTCACTTATTCTATCTTCAGGTAGGAGGAGATTTTGCTACCTTATGGTTGAGGTACTGCCAAATCCTTAGCAGAGGGTAACTGTTCAGAGAAACTACTGTTGAGTCTTGGCAGTGTGCTGCCAGTTGCTACAAGGACATTTATAGAAAGAAATGATATTGTTGTTGGTTCTACATTCTCAAATCAGCCCTAAATAATTTTCTTGTTCTTTTAGAGAAGGAAACCATTTTTTTCCTACAGGTAACTTACATTTCAGACCAAAGCAACTTAAAACATCTAACATTCAATAGAAACATCCAACAGAGTGGGAAGGGGCCCTGAGAAGACTAACAGCAGGAAGAATACAAAAATAGCCATTATCTCATCAGCAATCTTTGTCTCCATGATTGCCTTCATCGAGCTCCAGGGGAGAAGCTTAAACTCCACTATCTAATATACCTACATCTATAAACTATATACAGTGGGCCAGAGAGGACGTTAGGCATATCTCTTCAGGGTGGCTGCCAATTCAAAAATGTCTCAAACAGATCTACTGCGGGTGGTGTTACCCTGTTTACTGGGGGTCCCGCGAAGGACACCAAAATGTGCTCAACTATAGGTGGGGAAAATTAACTCAGAGCACTGCTTTAGCGTTACGAGAGGCAGGGTAACTTGGCAGGATCTTTAACCCAATGTCTACGGGGTCAGGCCACTCAAGAAGCAAACTGTTCTGAAAGCATAAATGAGATCTTTATTAAAAAAGAGGCAAACAGTATATGCAACACACTCACACAGATAACTATAGAAAATAAAGGTAAGAGTGGGATAGAGGGATTTTTCAGAGGGATAATTAGTTTGGGTGATACGAAACCTGTCCTGAAGTCCGGGAGAATAGAGAGCAACGCTGGAATTCGATGTGGCTCAGCACATGGAGCTGAGGGGAGGCTCGCCAACCAAAGCAGCAGCAAGGCGGTTAGGAACTCGGGAGTGATCCAAGGAGGGTCTCGGAATCAGGGTTTTTTATAGGGAGAAGTGTGACTGCAGGTTATGCCTTATTTGGTGAGAACAATGGATTTTGGATATGAGACAAAGCCTCGGAAAGGTCAAAATTTAACATGATTAGGTCCGAATTGACAAAAGAGTAGCCAGCATGCAAATGCGTGATGCTGGACAGTTGATAGTTCAGCTTAGTCAAGATACCTGCTCGGGGCAGGGAGTCCTTTGTAGGTGCTGTGCATACATAATAGGGTGTTTGCCGGGAGGTCTCCTGAAGCGGCCTTCTGGCTATTTCTGGCTTGCCTGTATTGTTTAGAAATATTGCAGCAATCAGCCGCCGAGCCTAGTTTCATGCTTGTCCGGGGGCCTCACAAACATGTGGAGAGGGGTGGTGGAAAAAAGCCGAATTATTGATATCAAAATGATATCTTTTATGCTGTCACCAAGGCAGCCTAGAAGCTGCAGTAACAGCGGCTCCTTATAGTTAAGTGAAACCTGCCATATATCAGTGGTGCACAGAGGGGCAGGAACCTGTGAAGGAAATAAACTTTGTCTTATCTCTTCTTCCTCTTCTTCTTTCTTCTTCTCTTTATTTTTAATCCCACTTTTCTCCTCAAGGGGACCCAAAGCGGCTTACAGCCATTAAAAGAAACATAATTAAAAACTGTCATATACAAAAGTTAAAAGAAAATTAAACCACAATAATAATTAAAACATGTTAACATACATGTAAACAGAGCATTAAAATATCAATTAACAATTAATCAGCACTGATAGAAATTACATATAAAATGCCTGCTGGAAGAGGAATATTTTTAACTGTTTCCTGAAGATAGGCAGGGAGGGTGCCAGTCTAACCTTTTTGGGCAGGGAGTTCCAGAGCCTGGGAGCAGCCACTGAGAAGGCCCTCTCCCAGGTTTCCACCAAATGCACCTGTCAGTGTGGTGGAACTGAGACAAGGGCCTCTTCTGCAGATCTCAGCACCAGGGCTGGTTTGTAAGGGAGAATACGGTCCTTCAAATAACCTGGACCTGAGTTGTGTAGGGCTTTAAAGGTCATCACTAGCACTTTGAATTGTGCCCAGAAACAGATCAGCACCCAATGGAACTATTGCAGCAGGGGTGTTGTATGCTCCCTATAACCAGCTTCAATTAACAACCTGGCTGCAGCTCTTTGGACCAGCAGAAGTTTCCTAACACTCTTCAAAGGCAGCCCCACATAAAGCGCATTACAGTAATCCAGCCAGGATGTAACCAAAGGATGTGCCACCATGGCCAAGTCTGACATCTCAAGGAACGGGCACAGCTGGCACACAAGCCTTAATTGTGCAAAAGCACTCTTGGCTACTGCTGAGACCTGGGCTTCTAGGCTCAGAGTTGAATCGAAGAGCACTCACAAGCTGTGAACCTGTGTCTTCAGAGGGAGTGTGACCCCATCTAACACAGGCTGGATCCCTATTCCCTGATCTACCTTTCTACTGACCAGGAGCACCTCTGTCTTGTCTGGATTAAGTTTCAGATGCGTTACACTAAATGTGTTAGTATAATTATGGTAGCCATTCATTTAGAATAACCTGTAAAAATATATGTTTATTGGGTTTATATGGGTATTTTGTATCTGCTATGTGGTACTTGGTATTTAGAAGGAATACTATAGATAAGAAAGCATGTGTATCCTGAGTTTCAGTGGCAGGGGGAGCTACTAAGTGGGAGGAAGAGGTAGTGGTATGGTTAGCGTTATTATGATTATTATGATTATGATTATGATAATTATTAATAATAATATTTTTACGATTAGCATTACTATTATCTAATATATTAGTTAATATTTAAGTAATATAAAATTTTATATGTACTGTACATGCATTATTATACATATATTTATGGAAGAATCTATGGAATATGACTTAAAATATTATCACATCTAGTAACAAGGGGTTTTATGTGTACTGTATAAGATTTAATGTTGGTGGTTTGTAGGGGGTTCGAGTTTTTTCGTTTGGTCTTGTAGATTAGTTGTACACCATGTTTTATGTATGTACTGTACTGGCTATTGTATTGTACTGTGTATAATCACTTAATGAAAATATAATAAAAATTAAAAAAAAAGTTGGCTTTAGTCAGTCCCACATTTTTTTAAAATATTTTTATTGAAATTTATAATTGAAAATTAAAAAAAACTCTCCCCACCTCCAAGCTTATTTTCCAGTTGAATCTGCTTGTTTTCATACTATTCGTATATAGTTACTGCTTGCTCAAAAGAAAAGATATTCTTACATTGTTATTTCTTAGATTATTACATGGTTACATTATAACATTGTTACTTCATTGTGTGACCTTATTACCTTGTTGATTTACTTTACATACAATCCTATTTTATTCCTTTTTCTTTTCTTATACTATGTCTTTATCCAGTTCAAAACTTCTCTCCATTCCCTTTCAAAGTTCTGGATAGGTTTATTTTTTGAAGAAAATGTTAACTTTTCTGTCTCCACCATATCCAAGACTTTTAATTTCCATTCTTCTATATCAAAATATTTCTTTTCTTTCCAATATTGTGCATATATTAATCTTGCAGCAGTTATCAAATATAACAATATCTTCTGGTGACACCTTATTTCTCTTTGGTGCCCTAATATATTTAACAGATAAAATTCTGGCTTCATTTCAAAGTTTAAATTATATATTCTTTGAATTTCATCATGTATTTCCTTCCAGAATTTCCTTGCTATTTTACAGGTCCATCACATATGAAAGAACGAGCCCACCTTCTAATCACTTTTCCAACATCTCATATTTCCATTTTTAGTTATTTTTTGCAATCTTTCTGGTGTCATATACCATCTGTGTAGCATTTTATAAAAATTTTCTCTTAAATTTAAGCTTGGTGTAAATTTTATATCTGTCTTCCATGCCCTCATCCATGTATCCAATTCAATTGGATGTCCGATATTTTGTGCCCATCTAACCATATTATCTTTGACAACCTCTGATTCCATTTCTCTTTGCAACAATAGTTTATAAAATTTAGAAATTCTTTTCTTCTGGTCCCCCCTCATCAATAGACCTAATTAATTTTCTTTTCTTTCAAATCCATATAGTTTTTTATCCATTTTAAATCTCTCTTTAAGTTGTCTCCATGAAAACCTAAAAGCTTTTATTTCTTCTTCAGTGCACATTCTTAGTCAGTCCCACATTTTAATGACATGGGCATGGCAGATGCTCGGGCTAGAGTGGAAACCCTATGGGGTTTGTTTGAAGATGTACTGTTGCCCTTGAAATGTGAAGGCAAATTTGTACTGGCATGCTTCATAGAATCTAATTGAGTGAAAGGCATTAGCCAAATGTCGAGGAGGGAGTGGGCTTGTTTTCTCCTGCTCTTGAGACCAGGACAAGGAGCAATGGACTCAAGCTGCAGGAAAGGAGATTCCATCTGAACCTCAGAAAGAATTTCCTGATGGTCAGGGCTGTCCGGCAGTGGAATCTGCTTCCACGGAGTGTGGTGGAGTCTCCTTCTTTGGAGGTTTTTAAGCAGGGTGCAGGGTACTGCCTGCATTCTCCACCAATCTTGCTACTCCAAAATATAGATGCCACAAAGGCCACCCCGTGATGCCAGTACCTCCTTGCAAAAATGGGAAATTAATTAGCTCAAAATAAGGAGGCTAGCAAGAGGGGAACAACTTAGCGAGATCTTGCTACCAGTGTCTACAGACACCCACAGGAAAGACTGAGACGACACAATGATGTAGAGAAATCAAAATTGTGTTTTATTGCAATCAATCCACACACACACTCAATGTTCGATTATGTACACACGCTCACACAAGAGCTAACCAAGAGAAAAGGAGGCAAATGGGAGAGTGACTGTGAAGGGTTTGGGCGATATTTACTGGATCAGACAAGGAGCAGAGAGCAGGATTTGATGGCTCGGGGGCTGGAACTAAGGGCAGTTCTTGGATCAGGAATTGGACGGACAGAATGACTCTCAGAAGGGTGAGAGGCTGCAAGTTGTGAGCCTGAAATCAGGGATATTCCTAGCCAAAAAGTGGCCTGTGGTGGGGAAGTTCCTGGGTGAGAAATAGCAGGGGACCTTTGTCCTAACAATGGTCTATTCACGTGTAAATGTGCACAGTGATTGATTGAGAAGGACGTGATGATTAATCCAATCATGAGTGAGGGTTGAAAGTAATAAAAGGATCGGTGTAAATCTGGTGGGTTTCTGGCTTGGTGTTGTTGGAGGAGACATCCTGCTTCTGCCTAAATCAATCATCTGCAGTGCATTGGTTATTGTGACTGGCAAGTGACCTAATCTTACCTTGGAGATTTTAGGTTGATTCTCCTTTCTTTCACACATTTTCCATCAGAACAATCCCTTTCCTGGTTTGACCTTCTGGTCACTTCACAGTGTGAATTTTGGTATCGAGGCCAATTAACTCTGTTGCCAAAACATGATGCCAATTAGGCATAGTGTCCATCGAGAACTCACCAGTATCCGGGACCCTCAAAGCAAGGCCTTACATTACTGGATATTGAGGGAGTGGTATCTCAGCCCTCCCACCTCTATGCATCCCCTCTCTTCTTTCCCTCACTGCTCAGCCTGTTTCTGGGCTTTTTGAACCCTACCTCTTCTAGGATTACTAGGATTTTGGGGAGCAATATTGGCAGTCTCCCCACCCTGGGTATATTCCTCTCTATAGCACCTTCCATCACCTCTGGGTTGTCTTTACCATTTCTTTCTTTTGCCCCTTTTCTCTTGCAGCAGGAGTAGGAGGTTGTCTTGCCTGCCACTCCACTAGAGGATCCCTCCTGCTATTTTGCATTCCATCTGGGGTTTTGCTATACAGCTTCTCAGTGCATGTTTACATGCCCGGGGTGGGGTGTTCATTCCTGCTAAAATCACCTGGTCTCATTTCACCACTGTATCATCTGGTGCATTTCTCTTTTAATTTTTCAGTAGAGTATTATTAGTGTATCTCTATGGAGGTGTATTTTTAGTATACCTCTATTGAAGTTCACTCAAGAGGTGGAGCCCAAAACTCATGGTCAGGCAGGCTAGCCGTTCAAGTTATGGACCCAGCTGCAATAGAAAAGAAAACCACTAACAGAGGATCTTCCCAGTTAGCCCTGCCTGGAGCAGAACCCATCAGCTGTGCCATGCTTGAGGGCCTATCTCAGATGCTCGAGATGGTAGTAGAAAAAATGGAGAGTTGGAATCCCAGGCATCCAAGGCAGTGGCATCTCATGGTGTGGTGGGAGCAATCAGGATGCTAGACCAGACAATAGTAGAGGTTTCCCTCGGCTTTCAGCAGCAGTACCAGTCTATCATCTCAGTCAGAAGAGGATTCAGCAAAAGAGGACAGGGCAGACAAATGGCAGAGGAAGGGCAAAGCCAGGAAATGAAAAAGGTGCAACAACAGAGAGGAATAGCAGGTTAGTCCTCTGGGAAAGGCCACCAATAGAGATTATTGGAGAGTGGTGACATATGTTACAGGCCTCCCAGCATGGGCCATTAGGAGAAGGGACGGGAAGGAACAGACTACCAGGGGATCCAGAGCTGCTTGGGAAAGAAAAGAAAAGGTTGAAGAATGTCCCAAGCATGTCTCTTTTGGGGTTGGAGAGACGGAAGAAGAAGCAAAAATGGAGGTCTGCGAAGTGGAGTTTTTTCTAAGACCAATGACCCTAGGAATTGTCCTGGGTCCCATGGTCCGGTCACCTGGATACTAAACCATGCATTTAAATAAGACAAGAAACCTTACGTGAGAATGCAGAAGGTTTGGCATGCAAAGGAAAAAGAAACTCTATGCTATCTAAGTCCTGCTTGCTCTGAAACAGTAGGGTGTGTGTAGAGAGAATGCTGGAATTTTCCAACAGGACCAGCATGTTTAGGGATAAAAGAGGGTCCATTTTTTATTATTATTTTAAAACACGAAATCTTAAAAAATACAACACTCCAGAGCTAACATGAAATTTAAACCTTCTAAGCATAACATCCTTTCAATTTAAAAAAAAAATCTAATTACTATGAAATTTTTTCCAAAACATACAAGAGAACAAATATCTATTCCACATTTCTTAATTGAAAGATTTCACACTTTTAGTTCCTCTTGTACTTCCTTCAATACTTCCTTAACCTCCTCTAATTCCCATTCTAAGTATTTAAAAGTTTCCCAAATAACCCCACCCTCCCTCAAGGGGAGGGACCCCTCTATTTCTAATAACACATATTACTTAATACCGTAATGCTCTTGTACACTCAGCTTATTGCAATTTTACTTCAATAAGTCTGTCGACCTTCTCAGTCACTCCCTCTATGATGTTTGTGTAGTGTATTATTAATGTCCTGTTATTTTGTTTATATTTACATATGTCATAATATTAACATTTATCATAATATTTTATGTCCTGTCCATACCTCTAGATCTTATCTAATAAAGTATGAATTTTTTCAACTTCTGTTTCAACAGATCCACAACTTCAGCTCCCTTTTCACTTTCTAAGATACCACAGAAGCCTGTTATATTGTTAAAATCTGGTGTTGAAAAGTCTTATCTCTGGAAATGGCTTCTGCTATTTCCACTGTTGTTATCGGAGCATTTAGAAATTCCCTCTGTTTATCTGGGGTTCTTTTATATTTTGTTAAGAGAGGTGAGTCATAATCTTATTATTTACACCTCGTAATTTATATAACTCCGAGTAGTAGTTTACAAAAAGTTGCTTAATCTTTCTAGAATTTGTATGTACAGTTTCTTCTTGTTTAATTTTGGTGATTATTGTCTTCTCCTTCTTCTTTTTTAACCTTAATGCAAGCCATTTGCCTGCTTTATTGGCCCATTGAAATGACTTCTAGCAGGAGTAAAAGAGTTTATTATTCAGTTCTGTATTGGTTTGTGTCTCCAGTTGTTTCTGTAACATCTTTATTTCTTGTTGTACAGATTTATCTAACCGTTTCTCACTCAGAATCTTCTCTTTACTTCTTAACTCTTCAGTTATACGTTGTAAGTTTTGTTTCCTTTTCTTGTTTAGTTCTGCACTCTGCTGTATGAAGAATCCTCTAAAAATGGCCTTCGGGCATCCCATACCATTCTTATATTGGTGCCTTTATTCAAGTTTTATTCAAAGTATCTTTTTATTAACTCATTGACCTTTGTTACTACCTTTTTCTCTAGTAGAAGTCTTTCATTTAATTTCCAGTTGAAGACTTGTTTAGAATTATCTCTTAAAAGTGTAATCACATTATGATCTGAAAAACTTCTGGACAGGATTTCTGATTTAGTTACATTATTGATCAAGGTTCTTGAAACCAGGAATATGTCGATACGTGAAAGTGAATTGTGGGGCTCAGAGTAGAAGGTGTAATCTTTAGAATGTCCTTAGAGATATCACCAGGAATCTATTAAATCCAAGTTGTTTATCATTTGATTGAAAGCTTGTGGGAGTTTCCCTTGATTCTTCTTAATCATCTTTTCTGATTTCCTATCAAGTTTCGGATTAGTGACTACATTCCAATCTCCAAGCATTATTATTCGATCATAGTCTAAATCCGAAATTTTTCTGTTCAAGTCTCTGAAAAAAATGTCTTGTTTGCTATGTGGACTATATATACCGAGTAGTATTTTTTGGTCTTGCCAAATTATTTTGACAGCTATATATCTTCCCTCTTCGTCAGTAAGTATTTCTTTTGCTTGAATACTATGTTTAACATGGAGTATAACTCCTCTTTTCTTTTTGTTGGGCGCTGATACAAATTCTTCACCCAGTTTTTTATTACGAGTTAGATGTATCTTTTCCTTCCTAATTCTGATTTCTTGTAGGCATAGTATATCATAGTTCTTTTTGCCAAGATAATGAAAGATTTTCCTTCTTTTCTGCGGAGTCAGTATTCCTTTTATGTTCCAAAATAAAATCTTCAACTCCATTCAGTTTATCACTTATTTATTATGTTTGTTTTTGTGTAGGCTCCTCTGTTTGGGGTTCTTCTTCTGATGTATCTTTCCTTAGTAGGTCTTCCTCTTCCTCACTATCTATTTCAGATCCACCAACTGCTCCTTCTTCTTGTTCTTCATCTTGAGCCTCTTGATCAGAAATCTTATTTTGTTCTTCTTTAGCTTGTCTATTCTCAGTACATTTTGCCTCTTGTCTGTCGGAACTTTTCCCATCTTCTTTGCTGTACTTCTTCATAAAGTTTTTAGTTTCTTGAATTGTTTCAATTTTAACACTTCTCCCTCGAAATCGAAAACTGAGGCCTTCTAATATTCCCCATTTGTATTGCGTTTTGGCATTTTAGAAAGTCTGTTATAAATCTATATTTTTTTCTTTTCCTCAGGATTCTTGGACGGATATCTTTATATACATTTACTCTTTCGTTGTCAATTGTTAAGTTTTTTTCCAAGCTTCACCGTATTAGTTCCTCTCTGGTTTTCTTCGGTGTGAAATATGCCACAATATCTCTTGGTAAGTTCCTTTCTCTTGCTATTCCGGATTCCACTCTAAATATTCTGTCCACTTCCCATTCTGTTCTCTCTCGTGTAAAGCTAAAAAAGTCAGCTAAGTCAGGTCTTTCATATAGATTTTCTTCTTTTCATTCCATCAGTCCTCTTATCTTCACTGAATTCTTACTTGATTTTAACTCTAGTAAGGTTTTTTCATCTAGTTGCCTTTCTTGTTGTTGTGTCACTTTATTAACTGTTTCTTCTAGTTTTCACATTTTAGTCTCAAGAATTGTGACCCGATTTCATATCTTCTTGAAGTCCTTCTATCGCTGACTTTATTCCTTTTAATTCTGTTTTAAAGTCATGTTTTATTTCAATTTTCTTTTTTACATTATTTTTATTAAACAATAGCATAATTAAAAGAAAAAAATATACATGTACTTTTACAAATCAATTCCATATAGTACAGTTTCCATAATTATAATATATTATTAGTCCTTAATCAGAATCTTGATAAGTTTAGTCCTTATGACTTCCTTCATCGAATACCTAGAGTAATACCATCATGCTATCTTTCTTTATAAGAAATTCCCTTAACTCACCATCTAAATTGTTGAATGCTCCTTTTCTTGTTGTATCTTCTCTTCCATTAATGGAGATATTTAATTTATAATCACATTTTACATTAAAAAAAACCATTTTATACTTACATACTAAAATCACAAATTTACAATCATTTTACCATAGATCACTATATTTGAACATCTGTACCCTTTAAAAAAAGAAAAAGAAAAAAAGAAGAACCTAAAAATTTAAATCTACTTCCCTTTAAAGGCTCACACATCGTATATAGCATTTAAGTATCTTTTTTTGACATAACCCTTTACAAAATCAGTCACTGGTTGCCATTTTTTTTCCACATTCTCAGTTCGTTTCCCTTTTAAATGGTATGAAAAAAAATCATATTATTTCATTTCCATTATTTTTATCAGCCATTGTTCTAAATTTGGTCCGGAGGTGATTTCCACATTCCTGCGAATAACATCCTTGCAGCTGTTATTAGATATAACAGCACATTTTTATTCTGATGCAAAAATTTTATATCAAACATATATGTCATATTTAATAAATAAAATTCTGGTTTCATAGGGATTACTATTTTAAATATGTCTATTATTATCTGTGTCCAGTATTTTTTAACAATGGGACACTACCATATATGATAATAGGGCCGGCTTTTTCTTTACACTTCCAACATCTGTTATTACCAGTATGGAACATTTTGTTATTTTGACTGGTATAAGATGAAACCTGTACATCATTTTAATAAAGTTTTTTTTAAAAACCTGGGCACTGGTAAATTCTTTCGTGATCTTCCATGCTGATTCCCAATGTTCTAGTGGAATTTCATGTTGAAATTTTGTGCCCATTTAATCATTGTTGCCTTCACTGCTTCACCCTTTAATTTTTTCATATTAAAAAATACTTGTAGAAAAGCGAAATTTTCTGTTTTGTTTTCAAAAATATTATAGTTTCTATTTCATTATACGTCCTTTGTGTTGCTATTCCTTCTAATTTTATGTCCATCCTGAATCGCTCTTTCAATTGCAGATATGGGAACCAATTTATTTCTATATTATTTTGACTTAGTTCTTCACGAGTCAACATTCTTAAACCTGTTTGTTTATTGACAACCAACAAATCACTATATCTTAGCCAATCTTGGTTTGGGTCTTTCCATTGTCCACATAATGCTTCTTGGGGTGACCACCATGGGGGAATTTTTTTGTAGGTAGCTCTCTTCACTTTTTTTCCAAAATTTTTTAAACAGGGATTTTCTTAAAAAATGATTATTGAAATCTCTATCTAGTTTTTCTTTTCCATACCATAAATAAGCATGGAACCCAAATCTCATATCAGCGCCCTCGAATGTTAGTAGTCTTTTTTTCTTTAAGAATAATCAAATCTTGTGACCATGTCATTGCACTGGCATAATAATATATTTCAAATCTGGTAAGTCGCAACTTTGGTCTTTGTTCAGTCAAGAGTTTCCATTTAATTCTTGTTTTTTTCCGTTCCACATGAATCTTAAAGATCTCTTTCCCATTGGTGAATAGGTTTGTCATTTGTAATAATAGGTAAATTTTGACATAAGAAATTTAGTTTTGGCAATATATTCATTTTTATTTAGCAATTTTTCCCATTAATGTCAAATTTAAGTTGGACCATCTTTTCAAAACTGAGGATATTTCCTTCCAAATTTAATTATAATTATTGTCAAATAAATCTTTGTTGTTTTCAAATAAACCATTTTCCCCAAAATATTTTATTTTCTTCTCATTCTTAAATCCCGTCTTTAAGATAATTTCCTTTTTTTTCTTGTTGTGTTGTATTCTTCAACGTTACATATGATTTATCCTTGTTTATTTTTAAACCAGCTGCTTCCCCAAATTTTTTTAAAATTCTTGTTTTATTTTTCAATTCCTTTTTATTGGTTCTTCTGTAAAAAAGACGAGATCATCTGCAAAGGCCTTAAGTTTATACTGTTGGTCTTTTTATAATCCCCTTTATGTCTGGACTTGCTCGAATACTGTTTAATATTTCAAATTTTGCTATAAAAAAAGTGGTGAAAGTGTACACCCTTGACGTGTTCCTTTACTTATAAGAATTTCCTTCATTAATTCGCCATTGATAAAAAGTTTAGCTTTTAGTTCTTTATAAATATGCTCAATCCCCCCCACGAAATTTTCTCCACAGTTCATTCTTTTGAGCACTTCTGTCAAAAACGTCCATCTTACCTTGTCAAATGCTTTTTCAATGTTTTAGAAAAAAAGCCATCCGTTCCTCTTCTAAAGGTATTCTATAACATTTAATAAAGTCCTTATATTTTTTTTTCAATTGTCTATTAGGTAAAAATCCTTTTTTGATCCGAATGTATCAATACTTGCAAAAAAATTTTAATCTCTCTGAGAATACTAGTAAAAATTTATAATCGATATTCAGTAGGGATATCAGTCTGTAATTTTCAGGGTATCTCAGATCTTTTCCTTTTTTTTGGTAATAGTGCTATGTTGGCAAATTTCCATGTATTCGGTAATCCTGTTCGTTTAATACCATTCAAGGTTTCTGTAAAGGGGTTTCACAATTTCTAATTCAAAGTCTTTATACATCTGGACCAGGCGCTTTAAATCTTTTAAGCCTTCTTATTGCTTCAGTTACCTCTAATGTTGTGATGTCAGCGTTCAGCATTTCTTTTCCTTGTTCTTCGGTTTTTTTGGAAAAAAATTTGTTTACCCAAAGATTTTGGTTTCTTATTTTCTGTATCGTATGGTAAATCCCTTTGATACAAATTCTTATAGTAATTTTGGAAAAAAAATTTGATTTTTTCTTGATCCATAATCTCTTTGCCGTCTTTTTTAATTATAAATACCCTTTTCCCCGTCTTTCGTTCTTTTTTGGTTTATACGCAAGCCATTTTTTTGGGTTTATTTGCCTGTTCAAAGGCATTTAGTAGACAATACCTTGTCTTCCTCTCAACTTCCACCATTTTCATAGATGCAATTTTATCTTGAAACAATTTTACCTCCTTTTTTCTCGGGCTTGGAATTTGTAATATTTTCTCTGTACCAAAGCAGTAATAAGAGGACATTTGATACAAATTGGAGCTAAAAAGAAGAAAGAAAGAGACCAACATATACAACAATTTTTATTTTCAACTCCACCAAAATCCCATTTTCGTTATCATAGAAGTGTCTGAATCCATATTTTCCTTAAAATAATTGTTAATAATTCCTTTCAATTTTTTGACTTGTTCATCATCTCTGAGTATCATATTGTTTAACCCCCAAATTTAAAATTTTTTTAATTCTTCTTGCTTTAAGACTTAAAAGAATTGGATTATGATCAGATATCCATTTGGGGATTATCTCCATATCTTTTATTTTGCGAATGCAGTGATTTGGATATTAAGAAAAAGGGCTTTTTCTAGACATGGATTTAAAGTCATCAAATAAAATGTATAACCTTTTTCTAACCATGTTTGTATGTCCAGATGTCCAGCATTGTTAATTCATCCATCATTTGGAAAAATGTTTGAGGAAGTTTCCCCTGAATTTTCTTATTGGTTTATCTGATGCCCTATCTTCCCTTGGATTTAAACCCCCCTTCATATCTCCCATTATTAATAAATTCTTATGACTCTGGTCATTATTAGCCTAGATATTTTTTTCTTGATTTTTGTATAACATTTTTTTATTCTTAAAAAAGGGGATAAATTCCAACTAAAACTAATTTTAAACCTTGTAAATCAACTTCAATAATTAAGTAATGTCCTGTTGGGGTCTACATATATTTCTTGGGTGTTGTATTTATTATTTACATATATTGCCACTCCTCATTTTTTCTTTTGATATGAAGTCGTGAGCATTTCCCCAACTTTGGATTTTTTTAAATTTGACATCTTTTTTACGCTATGTGGGTCTCTTGTAAACAAATTATGTCAAATTGTTGTTTCTCCAAATAATGGGAAAAATTTTCAATTGTTTAAATTGTGAATTAAGTCCTTTTGTATTCCAAAAAATTTTAAGACCTTTAACTGCCATTGTTTTTCTCTCTTCTTTTATAAATTTTCGTCTAAATACTCCGCTTCACTTTCCGGTTGGTCTTTCCCCTTTTTCTTTATCCTATGTCCTTTCTAGCTCCCCCAGTTTCCTCATTTCTTCTCTTATTTGTTCTCCTCTTTCCGCTCCTAATAGCTCTTCTGCCCCCACGTCTTCATACGCTATTTTTTCCATGGAAGGTTGCTGGGTCTTTTTTTTTTCTTTAGCTCCTGCTTCTTCCAGTTCTTTTTTTAGCTTTTCTAAGATTTATTTTGCTTTGTCTGGGGTTTTGTACTCTGTATCTTTTCTGTTTGTAATCAAAAATAAGACCTTCTGTTCTGAGCCAGGTATAATTTATGTTGTGTCTCAGTTACATTTGTGTTAAAAATCGATATTCTTGTCTTTTTTTCAAAATCTGAGCAGGTATATATATATCCTTATCTCTTGCAAGTCTATGTAAAGTTTTTTGGGAGGTTTTCCAGAATTTTGTCCCCCTTTGTTTTCAAATTTGTAAAACAAACTGCTACATCTCGTGGTTGGTTTCCTCTTTGGGCCCTTTTAGAGTTAATTCTAAAAATTCACTCAATACTGGCATGTAATCTTTCCTCTGGTAATTGGGTAAATCCTTAAATGCTTGTACAATTTTATCATATAAATCTTCCTGATTTAGGCGTTCCAAAACGCCTCTTATTTCAAAAACAACGTTCTCGATATCTTGTGTCAATTCTATTCAGTCTCGTTTCCTTTGTCCTTTGTTTCTCCTTTAACTGTTGTGTTCTTTCTTCCACCTGTTTTGTTCTTTCTTGTAATGATGACACCCTCATTTTATTGTTTGCATTTCTTTGGACATTTGGTCCATCTTCTTGCTAAGACCTTCCATCTCTCTTTTTTAAAGTCCGCCTTGATTTCTGCTCTTTTCTCCTTTATGTTTTGCCTTATTTCTTGCCTCATTTCATTTCTAGATTTCCAAGTTTTTTCCAAAATCAAGTTTGATGAGATTTAAGACATATCTAATGAAGACCGTCTCGCCTGCTATCCCAAATTTTTTAAAAAGGATCTTTTTTGTTGGGTCCCCCAGACCTGTAGCCATCTTAAATCAATTTATCAAACACAAGTTTTATAATATTGTCTTTAGAACTCTTGAGACTCCCGCCTACCACCAGATGGTACTGTTTCACCAAAATACCATTAACTAGCTAAAATTGTTTGTTTACCCCCCAACACTGCTGTGTAGCTCTTTTATCAGTGTCTCCCCATTCAAGGTCAATTCATCTGGCTTGCTTTTCCTTGGGAAAGTTTCCAAATCTCAGACACCACTCTGTCCTTTTTCAGTTAAATCTATTTTAAATAATATTACTTAGTAATGCTTCCCTTTTATATACAAATAAATCAGCTAAACCTGTTTTAAATAATATTACTCAATAATGCTTCCCTTTTATATATAAGTATAATGAAGAATTTATATCTCTAAGTGCTTTATATTAACTTTTAAAAATTAATCCCCCTTACATCACATAATTCGTTAGTACAATTCAGTTCATAAATACAGTTCCATGAAAATCATCCACCATGCCTTCGTAAATCAAATTCCCTTCTATTCTATTCTATTCTTATTCAATATACTCTTATGTCTTTTCTCTACTTCATGAAAATTTCCATTTCAGTCTGTTTTCTCCCCCGAGCTGCTTATTGCTCCCCTATTTTTTAACTTTTGCTTGTTCTCGCTTGAGTCTTTCCCCTCCTCTTTGCTCTGTCTCCTTCCCAGATCCTTAAATGTCGTTTGAAGTTATAAATGAAAATTCTCTTTCTTGTTTAAATCATGAAGCTATATCCCCAGTTTCGTATATATAAAAGTCCTCTGTTAGTTATATCCAAAAGCTAAGTCTCGGTTTCCCCCATTTAAACAAATAGGTTCTTAGTTTCTGCTTTGTAGTTGTTTGAATAGCTTAAACAGTCTTATATAATGTTCAGCAATCTATGCCGTCATACAAAAAAAGAAAAAAAAAAAAAAAAGAAATTGTAATTTCCCCTCCCATGGAAAAAAGACAGCAGATACGAAAAAAAAAATAACTGGAACTGGAAAAAAGAAAAAAGGAAAAGGGAAGGAAAAAAAATTCTCTATGGCGATTAGAAGGTTTCTTTAATTTAGCCCGTATAACTGGAAACAAATAAGCTTTTATAGAAAAACAAATTCTGTCCCTTACGTGTAATACAGACATTAAACAAGCAGACAAAAATCCTCTGGTCTATGGGCTGTCTTTCGTTGTCTTCTCAATTCTCCCGTGGAGCGCTCAGTATAATAATCGGAATTCTCTCTCCAATTCTTGGCATTTGACGATCCAATTTTTAAAAACTTCTTATCTATTTACATAACTTACTTAAAAAGATCCAGGCATTGCTTTAATGAAGTCACCTTCTTCAGCACACATCGAGCAGCCGTTGGGGAAATTTTTCCCACCTCACGCTGATCTCTCGCCCCCCCATTCCAGTGTTGTACACCTCTGGCTTGCAAGGTAGCGAAGCTGGTCCCCTCAATCCCCTCGGGTCTCCCTTTACCGGGGAAGATCTCGCTCAACGATCTAGGGGGCTGAAGATCCGTTTCGGATTTCTGCACCCCTTTGTTTTTAAATAGGGTGCCTGAATTAGCCGCTTGTGGCCACAACTTAGAGCCAGTGATCTCTCTAAGCTGCCATTAGCCCCCCGCTTAAAAAAGAAGTCGTTTTATTTCAGTTTTAAAGCTTTTAATTCTTATGACAGATCCTGTTTAATGTTCCTTACTTCTAATATTGTAAAGTATTCTGGTCTTGTTTGTTCTGTTTTACTGATGGATCCCATGATAATTTTTTTTGGATTGATGCCATACTTGCATATTTAGTTGTTTTTCTTGTTTTCATGGAAAATATCTTTTTTTTCCTTTCCTTTATTGCCCTTTTCTTTCTCCTCCCTTTTTCTCTTGCATTCTATTTCTTGATGTGTCTCTTATAAAATAATCTCTATTTTTTGATGATAAAATAATCTCTTAATCTAATTAATTAAATTTACTTAATTGATAATCAAATATAGCTGTTACATACTATAATTTCAATTGTTCTAATCACCTTAATTCATTGTAGAAATAAATCATGTGTTTCATTGATCAATTAAATAAATGACCAAACAATTATTTTTTAAGTTATAGCTAGAGTGAATCTTTACAATGTTCTGAAGTCAATTTTCTAATACTTAATAAATTATACAGTACAGAACAATTATACGATAGATTTTATAAATATTATTGTAGAGAAAAATATATTTCTATATCAGTATACTCACTTCCTTATTACTGGCCTAATTATCACTCTATATTTATGGCTTATGGCTTATTTATGGATTGTTATAACTTATAATGCTTATCAGATATATCAAGTATTTTCTATAAATTTATCGGATTTCTAAATTATAAAACTATATATTCATTTAAAGACATAAGTATATTAATTAATAAGGTAGAGAAAATTATAAATCTAAAGACAGCACCGTCATTGGAAGTACAGAAGAATGATAGGGGAGCAAGGCAAAGAAGGGAAAACACTCTTTAGTCCTTAAAATGAAATATAATTGTGAATTGATTCAAATCCAAATTGCCAGTCAGCAGGAAGCCCTCTGGAGGTAGCTGTAAATTCCATTAGCGTCTCACCATTTTCTTAAACACAGGAGTGATGAAATATGGGAGTGTAAACCAAAATGATAAAAGACAGTTACAGTTGTCCTCTCTTTAAAGAATATTTCTTAGAACTCTTCCTCTTTCCTGACTGTTCTATTCTGAGTTCAAAGATAGACACAAGGCAAAAAAGAAGAAGAAATCAAACATTAACGTCGTCCAGTCACTGCCTTATGATTTTTCCTTCTCGTTGCCAGCTCTGGTCAGACATTCAAATATTATAATCCACAATTACGTCCAAAACAGTTATAGCCTTCTCTAAAAAGTCTGAATTGAAACAAAACAAGAAAGGAAAAAGGATTCCTAGATCACTGAAAAATGCATCCGATTATATCGTCACGTTGAGTCTTAATGGTGCCCTGTAGAAAAAACAGCCGTCATCACCATTAGAATCTTAGTCTCCCCCACGATCTCGCTTTCAACCTTTTCTGGAACATATCAATCCCAATTAATTATTATATCATATGAAAGGTAAAGTGTCCTTTTTTCTTTTTATTACACTAATGCACAGAGTATGGGAAACAAGCAAGATGAACTTGAACTCCTAGTGCAACAAAATAAATATGATTTGATGGGCATCACTGAGACCTGGTGGGATGAGTCTCATGATTGGAATATAGGAATAGAGGGCTATAGCCCATTTGTTAAAAAAAAGACCAAACAAGAAAGGAGGAGGAGTAGCCTTGCATGTCAAGGATGTTTTCACCTGTGAAGAGATCCATGACTTAAACCCAGAAAGCTAGGTTGAGAGCATCTGGGTAAGAATTAAGGGAGCAAGAAACAATAGGGATATTCTGGTGGGGGTTTACTACAGACCTCCAACCCAGACTAAGGACTTTGATGACACCTTCCTCAACCAAATGACTGCACATTCAAAAAGGAGTTTTTTCCAAGAAGGATACAAGCACTCAACCTGGCGGTTGGAGAGCAGGTGAGGAAGCAGGGGAAATGAGGCACATAATAAGTAGAGAGGTGATACAGGAATACCTATCCACACTGGATGAATTCAAGTCTCCAGGGCCAGATGAATTGCATCCTAGAATATTAAAAGAACTGGAAGAGGTCATTTTAGAACCGCTTGCTATAATCTCTGAGAAATCTTGGAGGACAGGAGAAGTTCCAGCAGATGGAAGAGAGCAATCTTCAAAAAAGGGAAAAAAAGAGGACCCAAATAATTATCACCCAGTCAGCCTGACGTCAGTACCTGGAAAGATCCTGGAGCAGATCATTAAGCAGTCAGTTTCTAATCACTTAGAAAGTAACGCAGTAATCACGAGAAGTCAACATGGATTTCTCAAAAATAAGTCATGCCAGACTAATCTTATCTCTTTTTATGATAGAGTTACTAGCTTGATAGATGAAGGGAATGCTGTGGATGTAGCATATCTCGATTTCAGTAAGGCCTTTGACAAAGTTCCCCACGACATTCTTGCAAAGAATCTAGTAAAATGCGGGCTGGACAGGGCTACTGTTAATTGGATTTGTAATTGGTTGACCAATTGAACCCAAAGGGTGATCACAAATGGTTACTTTTCATCCTGGAGAGAAGTGACTAGCGGGGTGCCACAGGGTTCTGTCCTGGGCCCAGTGTTGTTCAATATTTTTATCAATGACTTGGATGAAAGAATAGAAGGGCATGCTCATCAAATTTGCAGATGACACCAAATTGGGAGGGGTTGCTAATACGCCAGAGGACAGGATCAAAATTCAAAATGACCTGGATAGATTGGAGACATGGGCCAACGCTAACAAAATGAAATTCAACAGGGAGAAGTGTAAGGTCCTACACTTAGGTAGAAAAAATGGAATAAAGAAATATAGGATGGGGGACACGTGGCTGGATAGCAGTACGTGCGAAAGGGATCTAGGAGTCTTAATAGACCACAAGCTGAACATGAGTCAGCAGTGTGATGCGGCAGCCAAGAAAGCCAATGCAATTCTTGGCTGCATCAATAGGAGTATAGTGTCTAGATCGAGGGAGGTACTGGTACCACTCTACTCTGCTTTGGTTAGACCTCATCTTGAATACTGTGTCCAGTTCTGGGCACCCCAATTCAAGAAGGACATGGTCAAGCTGGAGCATGTCCAGAGAAGAGCAACCAATGTGGTGAAGGGCCTGGAAACCACACCCTATGAGAATAGACTTAGAAAGCTGGGGATGTTTAGTCTGCAGAAGAGAAGGTTAAGAGGGGACATGATAGCCATGTTTAAATATTTGAAGGGATGCCATGTAGAGCAGTGGTTCTCAACCTTCCTAATGCTGTGACCCCTTGATACAGTTCCTCATGTTGTGGTGACCCCCAACCGTAAAATTATTTTCGTTGCTACTTTATAACTGTAACTGTAACTTTATAACTGTAACTGTAACTTTATAACTGTAATTTTGCTGTTATAGTTACTGTAACTGCAGCTATAACTTTATAACTGTAATTTTGCTACTGTTAAAGTTATAGTTACTGTAACTGCAACTATAACTTTATAACTGTAATTTTGCTACTGTTATGAATCGTAATGTAAATATCTGATATGCAGGATGTTTTTTCATTGCTACAAATTGAAGATAAAGCATAAAAAAAGATATGTAATTATATATTGTGAAATATTTATTTCTAATTACAAATAAATGAAATTTTGTCTCAAAGCATGAGTAACAGGCTTAATATATCAACAGAAAACTACATTTCTATGTTTTGCAACAGTATGCATAAAAAGTGCGAAGGTTGAGCTTGCTTGCTTCTCACCAGATCAGAAATTCTTGGGGCAGTCTTTGCAAGAGCACAACGAAGATCATCTTCCACAAGTCTACTCCTGTATTTAGACTTGATAACCAACAAGCTTGAAAACCTTATTTCACAAAGATATGTTGTTGGAAATAGAAGAAGAAGGCGCAACACAGTCTCAGACAGAAAACACTTGATCCAGAATTTTGAAACTGGCATTGTAGAGAAATCAGTTCTCGCTGCATCGCTGTTAATAAGTTCAATTAACATCTTCAACTTTGACTGTGAATGGGCTTCTGGCAAGTGCAAATGGGGTGTCAGGTAGATTTGGAAAGTACGATGACATTTCCTCTGCAAGCATGTGCAAGTGTTCTTTCACAGAAATCATCATCGGAATTCTTTTGTCTGGTTCAATGTCATGTTCCTCAAAGAAAGCAGATAAGGTAGGCAACATGTAAGTTTTTCTTTCATCCAATTTTTTTTGCCAAAGCTGAAGTTTCATTTGGAATGATCGGATCTTTTCAGACAAATCGAGGCATGTTGCATTTGGTCCTTGCAGTGATAAATTTAACTCATTCAAGATGGTAAAGATGTCAACCAAGTAAGCTATTTTCTGCAGTTCACTTTTATCACTGAAAAGTGCTTTGAACTGCGGTCTTGCTTTCTGATTAAAAAATGTTTTGAGTTCATCACGAAGCTCAAAAACACGTTTTAAAACTTTTCCTCTTGACAACCATCTCACTTCAGTGTGAAATAGCAGAGTATTGTTCGGCGCATCCAACTCATCGCACAATTGCGGTTTCTCAATTCCTCCTGTTATTATTGAGATAAAACCAAAGTGTAAAAAATCTTCAATATATTTTCTTTTCTTAACGTGCTTCCCTCCATGTGCCATTGTCATGGGATGGTTTGCTAATGAAAGAAATTTATTGCAATAGCTGCATTAATACAAAAGAAGATACATGCCATAGTTCAGTCAATACAGTTCATTAAAGCATATGTTCAAACTGAAACAAGAAATATACAGGAAGGCAATCAACAGAACCAACTTGTCTTGCCAGATGACACTGAACAAGCTGCATCCCATCCTCAAAAGGCAGATGTTTATAAAAGGGGAAATAGCAAAGGAACACTGCTATTTAAACGCTATTTAAATGCTAAGAAAAAAGCACAGCTACAGAGGATAAACATGGAGCAAAAAACTGACAATACAAAATACAAATCATGAAATGGCTTCTCACAGAAGCCTCACACATGTCAGGTTTTTATAGTCACCCAGCTAGGCCAAACTTAAAGGAAACTGGCACCTTTAAAAGGAGTAAGAACCATTGTACAGAATTTAATTCATTCCTACAGTTTAGGAAAAATAAAAAACAAGAGAAGAACAATTATCACAGGCCATGCTACCTTTCTGGGGATTGAAAAAACATATGGTAGTTCCTAAAGATTCAGAGGCCAACTTCTTGCCTCAGATAAGGAAGTGTACAGAAAATATAATTGTTTTAATCATAGAGGCCATGCTACAAATAAATGTAAAAGACTGCCCACTGAAGGGGGATGGCAAAGAGATCAGGGTAAAGCACTAACCTGGAATTCTGCAAAATGCAAACAATTGGTACACGTTGGGAAATATAGGGACCCAAAATCCAGGAGCACGGTACAGGTGAAGGAAGAGCCAAGGCTGAGAGAGAGAAGATGACCATATGTGAAGGAAGAAAGATAGGTTTTGCTTCAATGTGTTCAGGCTTGTTCCTGCTTCCACTCACACACACACCCCCGCAACTGAGTTCTTAAGTCTGCTGCCTGCAGCTGTGTTTGACTGGATTTCTTTGCCAGGCTTGGCACCAACATTATCAATAGTGGGGGGGGGAGAGTTAGGTTCCCCCCTTCCCCATTTCCAACCCGGGTGGTGATAGTGATGGCAACAGGAGGAGAATCCCAGCCCTGCATCCTCCTCCTTCCTTCCTCTGCTTCTGTGTCATCAGACATCCTGGCGAAGGAGGTGGCAGCTGGCCGGCGCCGGCTCCCACTCCGGCGGCCCCTCAAGCCAGGGAGCGGCTCCGGCAGGCCAAGCAGCCTCACGCTTGCCTCCCCCTGCCCCACCCAGCCCGGATCTCTCGGCCGCCGAGCCGCTCCCAGGACCGCCTGAGAGCACAAACTCCGAGCCCGGCAGCACTGCCTCCTGCCCCCCGCCGCTGCCCAGTTCTCTCTGCCTTCGTCCAGGGACGACCCCACCACCTCCCCGTTACCTGCGCTCGTGGTGGCAATGGAGAAGGCGGCGGCTGGCCGGCTCCCACTCCGGTGGCCCCTCAAGCCAGGGAGCAGCTCTGGCAGGATGCGCAGCCTCACGCTTGCCTCCCCCTGCCCCACCCAGCCTGGGTCTCTCGGCCGCCGAGCCGCTCCCAGGGCCACCTGAGAGCGCAAACTCCTGAGCCCAGCAGCACTGCCTCCTGCCCCCGCCGCCGCCCAGTTCCCTCTGTCTTCGTCCAGGGACAGCCCCGCGGGGAGCCCCCTCGCCAGCCAGCCACCTCCCCGTTACCTGCGCCCGTGGCGGCAGCGCAGAAGCCGGTGGCTGGCTGGCGAGAGCGCCGCCTCCTGCCCCCCGCCGCCTCTATGCTGGCTCCTACCTGCAGCCGCCCAGTCCCCCTCCGCCTTCCACCCGGTTCCACTCGGCCCCCCCCGTTGCCACGCCGCCCACCTACCTCGCAGCCAGCCACTTGTCCCCCAGTGTGTGTGCCTCACTCCAGGAGGGAGAAAGAGGGAGGAGTGAGCGCAAGAGCCCACGTGGGCCGTCCACTCCTCCCCTTCTTCCCCACCCGCCCCGCGTACCAGCTCCACAGGGAGGGAGGAGGAGGAAAGATGGTGCCAAGGAGGAGGTGGCCAAAGTGAGAAAGCCTGCTGGCGGTGGCAGCGGCGGCGAGGGAGAGCGGTGACCCCGTAAAAGGGTCATGTGACCTCCCCAGGAGTCACGACCCCCAGGTTGAGAACCGCTGATGTAGAGGAAGGAAAGGGTTTGTTTTCTGCTGCTCCAGAGACCAGGACAAGGAGCAATGGATTCAAGCTGCGGGAAAGGAGATTCCACCTGAACCTCAGGAAGAACTTCCTGACAGTCAGGGCTGTCTGGCAATGGAATACACTGCCTCGGAGTGTAGTGGAGTCTCCTTCTTTGAAGGTTTTTAAGCAGAGGCTGTATGGCCATCTGTTGGGAGTGCTTTGAGTGTGTTCCTGCATGGCAGGGGGTTGGACTGGATGGCCCGTGTAGTCTCTTCTAACTCTACATTTCTATGATTCTATGATTCTATGAATTTTTACTCAGTTTCCAATGCAAGCTAAGCATTTTAGGAGTCTTTTATCAGTTTGCTGTACTTGTAATGTTAGTTATCTCTTCCAAGTTATTTTAGACAGTAAGCCAGCTTGAAAAGTTAAAGTCAAAAGAAAAAATCAATCAGAATCGCTAACCATATGGCTTATTTTTAATGGCTCAAAGTCACTAATCAGAGATGAAAGATGCGGGCCTTCTCAAGCGAGTTTTTAGTTAAAAAGGTCTGCGGGCGCCGCTCGGTTGCCAAAAGCACAATCCAGTGGCAGTGGTTGTTCCGATCTTCTTTGCCCAGCCGCTTCCAACTGTTGCACAATTCGTCTTTCAGGTCGAAAGCTAGGGAGCAATTGGAGGATCTCTGGAACCCCACTTGGTCCCCCAATACGATGGAGAAAGTAGGTTGATTCTTGTTGTGTAGAATCAACTCTCACCAGAGGAGAGAAGGGTCTCCTGCCCGGACAGCTAGGAGATCCCTGTCACGGCATCATAAACCAGACCGGAAGTCCCATTTATTGTCTGTTTTTGTAAATTTTGTATGTTCTTTTATACATTTAAAATGTGTTTTAATAAAAATATTTTTAAAAAAGGAAAGGAAGGTATGTGCTGCAGCTGTTGGCAGGACAGGAGACAAAGAAGAGGAAGTGGGTAAGGAGGCCAAGCTGTGACAAACTAGTGAACAATCAAATTTGTGAAAGGGAAACCCAGGAAAGTGGAGGGATGACTGTCCTGTCTTTTTAAATTATTGTGAGCCATCATGAATCCCATACTGGGAGTAAAGTGGGATATAAATAAAATAAAAAATAATTTTGGACTGCAAAGCACATGGTATAACTGGGAGTGCAAAAACTGAACAAGCATTGGTTCTGAGAGCTACAGCAAACCCCTAACATTTATACATTTTGAGCAGGGCAGTTATCACAGTATGTTATTGTAGCAGCAACATGGGCCAGATGTTTCAACTATAACACCATGTAAATGGGCAGAGAGAAGACTTTCTTGAGGACTGAATGGAGGGCATAGAAGGAATGATATTATATATCAGCTCAAAAGGCTTTCTGCAACCTGGTAACACACTACATAATACTGAGCTAATGCATCATTGTAAATGTGCACTTCACAGGGTCAATACAACAGGAAAGATTTGCTCCCCAAGGGCAGTAAGGGAAATGTATGATTATAAATGGCATGTAGCCTATGTTTCAGAAAATGAGTGCCTGGGACAGAGCATACCAGACAGAAATCTAAGCTTTAGCCATATTAACACAGAACATTTTTTACAAACAGATTCCCCTGTCCCAAATTCTTCAGTTCTTCATTTTAATTCCCAGCAGAAAACCACATGGCTGGAAGAAACCTAAGGTTATGAATGAAGCAACTCTCAACCAAATGAAAATTCTTCACAGGTTCACTGATATTGTCCCAGTTATGGAATGTCTTAAACAGAAGTTGTCAGCAAATGAGATATACCAAACTATAGTTTATAGACAAACAAGTAATTCTACAGGGCAATTAAGTAAATGAAATTAAGTGCTATGGAAATGGTTGAAAGTAAATTCCAAACCAGCCCTCAATTCCAAAACCTATTAAAACAACCAATTTCAATATCACTGCCCTATTTACTTTCAACCTGATCAAACATACATTAATATATGCCTGATCCAAAGCTACTGAAAAGGTTTTACCAGTGTATTTTCTCACTCATCAGGGAGTAGGGGTCACTCAGTGTTTTCTTTTGGAACTGTGTTTCCAGCCCACCCACCCCCTATATTTTGTTTGGTATTGAACACTGATTCATCTTCTTGGTGGTACATATGCAGCACAAAAATACAGAGGAGGAGCATTCCAGCTCTTCTGCTGATAGTGCTCAGCACCTCCACCAAAAGAATGATAGAATTCTCCTCCTAAACAACTAATTCTACTCATACCATCCCGGGCTAGCAGTTCAATTCCTCAATGGGGTCCCTGGGCTAGGGTGCACCCTCTTCCTTAGGTGAGGTGATGAAAGATGGACTCTCAAGGGTCATACAGTGCAGAAGCAAGGAAAGTAAACCAAAGTATGCAGGCAAGTTAATAGTAGAAGAAAATTCACTCCTTCTGACCATTCTCAGCTCTATTTCTTTCTCCAGCCTTAAACTGCTAAACTACTGTAAAAAAATTAACCTCTTCTATACCACGGGAAGCTGTTCACATATGGTCATGATGCTGAGAAAGACCCCAAAACTCCCCTGCCTAGTGGCAGAGGCCCAGCTCGCTACACTTACTCAACTACATTGTCCATATATTTCCTTAGCGAAGTCATCACTCACCCACAGATGAGTAGCTACATAGTAATGTAGTATCATTCTGTTCACTCCATGATTTCTGATGGAGTTGGGAGGAATCACCCATGTAATAATCTGGATGAAAGAGGCAGCAGAAAAAAGTGTGCAAAAGGGAAAAGGAAAAGAGCAGGTGAACACATGCACAACTTAGTTTCAGTGAAAATGCCTGCCGCACAAAAGATGTTATCATTCCCACCAAAACTCGTAGCTAAAGAATATTCAACACAACCATGATATCATCTTGACAAGGGAATCTTATTTATAGATCATGATCAAACTCAGAATTTCACATAACTTGTGACACCCATTGGTAGTAATCTCCATAAATGCTCATGGATATATTATATATTTACAGATACCAAGTTATGCACAGCATTGTGGTTCTAGGCTTTGAAATGCCTGACCTCTGTGGCTTAGACATAATTATCAAGTCATGCTTCTCTTGTACTCTTGCTGCATTGTGGCATGGTAGGAAGTTAAACTGCTGCCTTTCCCATTTCTCTTAGAAATTTAAGTGGGTCAGTAATTAACAGTGCTGCCTCCCCACCCCAATCCTATGGATTAACTAAGTGGCAGCAGGTTATGTTATTGTCAACTATTTTTCTATGTTTTTCCATCATATCTCTGTTCTAAGATGCTAATTTACCCCCTCAACTCATATCCCAGCTATCCAAAATTCATACACAACTATGCGGACCTGGGGGGGGATTGGAAAAATTCAGAACCCCCCCCGCCCATGTGGGAAAATAGAATTGTGGAATTGTTTCATTAAGAATGACAAATAACATGTTTAAGGAAAGAGGGTCATATATTTGTTTTCTTAAACACCTTTAAGTCATTTCTGACTCATGGTGACCCTATCACAGGGCTGAGAGTGTGTGACATGCCCAAAGTCACCCAGTGGGTTTCCATGGCTAAGTGGGGAATTTAACCCTGCTCTTCTTGGCCACAGTCCAATGCTCAAACTACTGCACCACACTCACTCATATACTCCCTACCCCAGAATTGTTTAATGATGTTAACATGATGACTTTTATATAAGATTCTGTATAGCTCACATCATTCCTGCCGTAAGTTTTCCTCTTCTCTGTTCTTTGCTAAAGAGTGAGAGCTTTATGTCTGTTTGAAACTATGGAAAGTAAAAAAACAAAACGGGTTTTTTTCTGTGTTTGTTTTACTAACATTGACAGTTTCTTCTGTTTTTCCCTGTTTATAAATTCTACTTGTAATTATTACCTAAGTATTGTCTGGAACATAAAATTCTTGAAAGTCAATGCATACCTACATAACTATACTAAACAATTTCCTATATATAGGTAGATCTCTAAATTCGAAGCTTAAATATAATAAATATAGTCATTATTATATTACAATATAGTACCCATATTAAATACCATACATAACGTAATTTATCCTTTCTTACTTCTTCACTTCAATTCATTCATTCTTCTCCCTCTCTGGCTTTCTAACTAGTTTGTCCTTAGTATAACACATTAGCTATGTACATTAGGATCCATTTCCCTTATCTACATACATCAGGACTCTACTGAAAATATCTCATTATATAATATTCATCTTACTATATCCTAATATTTAAGTTTCTCAATAAGTAATATATTTGAAATATAATTATTATCTCTTCTCATTTATTTCTCTCTTCATATCTTTCCCTTAATCCATAAAGCTTGCTATGATTGAATCTCCCCATTTGTTTTTAAAGAATTGAATGAGAGGGCCCGATTTTTTAACAAACTTCTCAAGAGAGATTCCTCTTATTAGTGTGGTCATCTTGTCCATAATTGTCATATCATACAAATTTAATTCCCAGTCCTCTATATTTGGTATGTCTGATTTTTTACAATTTTTAGCATAATTGATCTTTGCGGCAACTGTCATGTAAAACAGAATTTCATCAATTTTTTCCCCAGTTCATTTTCTGGCATTCCCAGCAGATACATTTGCGGTGACATTTGGAACTGTAGTCCCAAAATTTTTTCTATCTTCATATGTATTTGTTTCCAATATTTTCTAGCTTTTGGGCATTGTCTCTACTCTTAATAATCCAAGCATTATAATTTTTCACCAAACCAAATTTTAATGTTCCTAGAATCATAGAGATGGAAGAGACCACAGGGGCCACCCAGTTCAACTCCCGCAACATCCAGGAACACACATCAAAGCATTCCCAACAGATGGCCATCCAGCCTCTGCTTAAAAACCTTCAAAGAAGGAGAGTCCATCACACTTTGAGGCAGCATAATCCACTGCCAAACAGCTCTGACCATCAGGAAGTTCTTCCTGAGGTTTAGGTGGAATCTCTTTTCCTGTAGTTTGAATTCACTGCTCCTTGTCTTAGTCTCTGGAGCAGCGGAAAACAAGCCTGCTCCCTCCTCAACATGACCTTCCTTCAAGTATTTAAACGTGGCTATCATGTCCCCTCTTAACCTTCTCTTCTATAGATTAAACATACCCGGCTCCCTCAGCTGCTCCTCACAAGGCATGGTTTCCAGACCCTTCACCACACTGGTTGTTCTCCTCTGGACATGCTCCAGCTTCATATCGTTCTTGAAATGAGGTGCCCAGAACTGGACACAGTATTCCAAATGAGGTCTGACCAAAGCAGAATAGAATGGTGCTATTACCTCTCATGATCTAGACACCATGTCCCTATTTGTCAGGATACACATGTGTTTATTGTTTAGATTAGTATAGCAAGGGATCATCAGAAGGGTGTTAGCTATCTACTAGGATTTCTGCCTACAGTTTCCCAGGAATAAGTAGATCAGATAAGACTCATGGTGATTTATGGCCGCCAAGGCTTTGATGGTTGGGTCTGTTTAGTTAAACGCTTAAATGTAAAGTGTGGGAAACAAATCCCATTCACGATCTTTAAAGTTTGAAGACAGCATCACCGCTCTGCTTTCAATAAAACTACTTCTAGTTTATTGAACATGTTTGTGAGTGAATCTGTTCCTGACAGAAAGATCACGAATCCTACAAATTTTTCTTCCAAATATGCATCAAGAAATGGACCAGGGGAGCACTGAGGAAGTGTGTGTAACCGAAGGGTCTGACGGAGGTGCGGGGATCGAAGTACCTAGGAGCACCAAGGTTGAAGCACAACCGACCGTGGCTTTCGAGACTCCTGCAAGCGGCCAAACTTGGGCCTGGGGAGAGAAGCCACGTATGTCCCAGAGGCAATGCAGGCGCGCTGGAAGGTGGGATACTTCAGTGACCGAGCTAGCCCTTCTGGAGGAGATAACTCACTTGGAAACAAGACTTGCACAGCAAAGTGAGGAGATGCTGGAACTCAAAGCACTTCTACGCGAAATGAACATCCGTCCACTGTGAGGATGGGAACCACAAGCTGCTGCTCCAGCGGCAGGCGCTGCTGGACCACCTCAGCAACCGGGCAAGCCAGGACCGGCACCCCCGCCACTCAGGAATATTGGAGAACTTAAAGCGTCCTTCAACGGGAAGGGAGAGAAGCTCTCCTTTTTTATGACTATGGCCAATAATTTCACAATGGATTACGGTCACCTGTTTCAGGATGATGCGGCCCAAATCTGATTCCTCAGTCAGAGATTGAAAGGTTTGGCTGTGGACTGGGTAGCGAACTTGTATGATCCGCGCCCCAGAAACTGAAAATTTGCAGCTGTTCATGAATCACCTGTGCGAACGTTTTGAAGACCCACATCTGCTGGAGAAAACTAGATTTCAACTGAAACGCATGAGGCAAGGCGGTAATGATGTGGGAATGTATTCTCGTGAATTCAGGAATTTGGCCACCAGAGCCCAGTGGAACGATGAAATTCTCATTGAATTGTACAAAGATGGTCTGAATCCAGAGATTCTACGCAGATGCTTAATGCAGGCTAACCCGTAAGCCTTGTTGGGCTGGATCAGCTGGCTACTGAGGTGGAAGGGATTACTCAGGCAACACAGTTGGCCCGACAGTGGCAGGACACTCCAAAACAACGTCCCAGCCGCTCCCCTTTCAGCAACGCCGAAGAACGGGACCACCGACTTTGCCGAGGTGCATGTTTCAACTGTGGCAAGACGGATCACCTTGGCAACAGCTGTCCTGAGAAACAAGCTCCGACCAGCACCATGGGGGAACGCTGGGACCCTAAAGTCAGAGGCAAAACACATCGGACCACGGCTGGCAGATCCTATCCTTAATGCAATGACAGAAACCCAGCAACAGCGACTAGGGGTTCTGACCTCGTAGGAGAATCTTCAGCGTCATATGTATCTGATGACACAGATGGGGACCTTGACGCTGGTTGCAAAGCTTGGAGCACAGCAGAAACCGCTAAAAGTACTAGTAAAGTTCCCCATTTATTCGCAACTGTTAAGTTTACTGGTGGAGATGGGACGTTGCATGAACACAGGGCTTTAATTGACTCTGGGTGCTCCAGAAGTTTGTTGCACCCCAAATTGGCCAGGAAGCTAAATCTTCTTTATGAGCCTCTGAAGCGCCCCGTAAAACTAACACAAATGGTTAGCCAATGGTTGGAGGGGTCATGGAAGATATCCGAGCCTGTAGCGTTCCAAATGGGTAACAACAAGTACTGTCTGCGTTTCCTGATTCCTAAAGAAGTACAGTTTAAGCTGGTTTTGGGGATTGACTGGCTTCGCAAATATAACCCCCAAATAGACTGGAGTGATGACACTATAACTGCTGCGGAGTCATCCCTTTCTCTGTCCCAGGAGGAATTGCAACGGATTCCTTCTCACTACCGGGATTTACAAAAGGCTTTCCATGAAAAGGAGGCTGACAAATTGCCTCCACACACGGAATATGACTGCAAGCTTACCTTGATAGGGGGCCAAATTGCCTAAGCCCAAGATTTACCCTATGAGTCGTCAGGAGCTCCTTGCTCTCAAAAAGTTCTTGAACAAAAATTTGGAGCGTGGGTTTATCAAACTTTCTACGGCTCCCACGGCAAGTCCTGTCTTTTTCAGGAAGAGAAGGGATCCCAACGCCAATCTGAGACTGGTGGTAAACTATGCTGCAATTAATCAAGCCATTTCTTCTAATTGTTACCCAATTCCACTGATACAGACTGTGCTGGACCATCTGGTCCAAGGGAAATTTTTTACCAAACTTGATCTAAAAGAGGCTTTTCACAGAATACGGATGGACCCGGACTCTGAGTGGTTGACCACTTTTGCTACTCCTTTTGGCAATTTTAAATGGACTGTCCTTCCTTTCGGATCACAATCTGTTTTCCAGATGTTTTTGAACTCTCTCTTTCATGACTTATTGTACCAGGGGGTTCTGATTTATCTGGACGATATATTGATTTATGCAGACTCTATGGAGGCTCATGTAGCTTTGGTGCGTGTGGTGGTTAAACGTTTGATTGAGAACCACTTCGTTGTTAATCTATCGAAATGTCAATTTGACACTCAGGCTTTCAATTATTTGGGCTATCGGATTCAGGATAATTCCCTAAAAATGGACCCTTCTAAGATTAACTCCATTTTACAATGGCCCACCCCCAGAACTGTGAAGCAGCTGCAGCAGTTTCTGGGCTTTGTGAACTTTTATCGGAATTTCATTGACGATTTCGTGTCCATAGCCCTTCCGCTCACGAACCTCTTGCGCAAACCTAAGGGCTCTCCTGCTGGCAAGCCTCATAAACTTGCCTGGTCCCCGGAATGTCAAGCTGCTTTCGACATGCTGAAAGCTAAGTTCACTTCTGAGCCTTTACTGCTTTTCCGGGACATGGAGAAACCATTTATAGTGCAGACAGATGCTTCGGACTTCGCGATGGAGGCTGTACTTTTGCAACATGACTTGGAGGGGGCACTTAAGCCTTGCATCTTCATTTTAAGAAAATTTCCTCCCCAACAACTCCTCTTTCTCGTCTGCCATTCTTTGAAACTAGCACCATGGAATCCCCTCCTGTTTCCTGCCTCCTCCCTTGCTTCACAAGCGACCACACGAGCATTTGCTAAATCGAGACTTTCTGCTTCATTTCTGTGTGATTCCGCGCTTCGAGATGTGATAGTTCACTCGGCACATGCCGATCCTTGGCTCCAGGCTAACAAGGACAAGATAGTCTGGGTTGACAATCTGCCCTTTTATGGCACCAAGATTTATGTTCCCCTGGCTGCCCGCGAGAAGGTCCTGCACAGGAATCATGATACCAAACCTGCTGGACATTTTGGGTATCTAAAAACCCTACATGCGATTCATCGCTTCTACTGGTGGCCGGGCTTTAACTCCTCCGTGCAGACTTATGTTAAACAGTGTGCCACCTGCAATGTTGCTAAATCGCCATCCACAAAACCTCAGGGGCTGCTGCAACCTTTGCCTGTTCCTTCTACCCTTGGTCCGTAATTGCTTGGGATTTCATTGTGGGTCTCCCCTCTTCGCAAGAGTTTCATGCTGTCTGGGTCATCACTTACCATTTCTCCAAGCAATGCCACTTTGTGCCTCTGAAACAGGTGCCCACTGCGGAGAAGCTTGCTGATTTATTCATTGCTAACATCTGGAAATATCACGGGTTGCCTACTGCGATTATTTCTGACAGGGACCCAGTTTTCACTTCCAAGTTTTGGATTTGTTTGTTAAAGACCCTGGGGGGTCACGCAGAAACTCAGTAGTGCTTATCACCCCCAGACGGATGGGCAGTCGGAGCGGGTCAATAGATCCCTTGAACAGTTTCTCAGGTGTTTTGTCAGTGAGAACCAGACTGATTGGGTTTTGCTGCTCCCGCTGCTGAGACTTCTCTTGTTCTCCAAAAATTTTCAAAGATTATTGTCAGTCATTCTGAAATTACTTCTGCCAGTTCTTTTAATAATGTAGTTCATCTGGTCCTGTAGACATGAATTCGTTTAAAGTAAACAGGTATTCCTGTACTACATCTCTATCTATACCACGCTGAGTTTCTGCCACTTCCCCCCCTGCTCCCCATCCCCCCACTTTATAAAATAAAGTGACTGTAAGTATATGAATTCAATATTTCCACTATAGCATTTTTGAAATTCTTTTTTTTACAGTTGATCCTCCACATTTACAAGTTTGACTTTCACAGGTTTAATTATTTGCAAATTTCTCCAACCCCTGCTCTGCCCACCTCAAGCACTCCTTTTCTGGGGAAACTTCCCATATCTTGGTGGCTCTGGTCAGGCTGTGCAGTCTTTAAAACTCCACCTTTAGTCCTCTTTATCCTCTACCAGCCACTGCTTGGACAGCTAAGGATGACTTGCAGACTGATTTTTCAGCACCACAAACCCTCTCTTGATACCCCCCACGTACGCAAGGAAGAAGAATAGGTCAAGAGAGAACTATAGGGCCACCATGCAGACCCGTTCCCCTTCCCTGACCTCATTTGGACCCTGGGAGCCTGCTCTCCCCACCATGCCTCAACCCACTTTCCATAGATACATACATTTTGATATTTGTGAATTTTCCACTTTTGTGAGGGTCCTGCACACTTAACCAACTGTGTTTTCTCCCCCCACACACACACACAAGAAAATGGAAAAAAAAAGTTTTTGTCATGGATTCAAAATCTCTGGAAATTTTGCATCTCTCCTCTCAACTCAGACACAAGCTTCTGGTGGCTTCCTTCAAATTTTGCCTAGTTTGTGCATTTTAGCTACCAAGTTGCCTCCAGAATGCCAAGGCGCACACAGTTGAATAATTATGTATACAAACATTTGCTTGCACAGAAAACAAGTATTATCAGGAAGACAACATCTAACCAAACCAGATCCTTGACTTCTTTTCTCCTATATGGAAGAATCTGGGCAGTGACAAGGAGGTACAGAGCACATCATTATGTGAGACACCTCTGCAAGATACTGCTCTGTGTGTATTCCAACTGTCATGTCTGATTGTCTAATGTTGGTTGCTACTTTGCAGAACAATTCTCGGAAAAATTCAGTGAAATAGAAATGGTTCAAGTCTGTGTGGCTTTCTGCCCCAAGCTTGTTCGTGGCAGATATAGTTTTCTTTTTCCTTAAAATAAAATATTGCCAAGGTTACATGTTTTGCAATGCAACATGTAGTTAAGCTCTTCTTGTAAAGAAGAACAAAGTTTTGTCTGAGTAACGTGGCCAAATGGGGAGGGAAGAAGAGAAGTATACAGGGTTGTACAAGAATGATCTGCACCTGACAGCACTTCTAAGGGTGCATTAGAAAGTGTCAACTATTCAGATGGACTGTTCAGTGTAATAATGCAAACACCCAGTCCTTCTGGAACACAGCTGCTGGGATTTCACTTCCCCCTGCTTGGTGGAATGCATCTGACACATACATTAATATAGGCTGCAACAGCTATTACAATATGGAGTTCCCATCTGAAATTACTGCAAATCATAGCTGTGAGAGACAGCAGAGATTTCAAGGAACATTTATTCTTTTATTATTCTGAGTAATACCTCAAGACAATAGCCCAAAATGGATGTATGTCTATCGATGATTAACTCAATATAAACACTTCCTTTACTTATGATGCCCTTATCATAGCAGCTACTTAGAGATAAGATTGTGAATGTTATAAATGATAACAACCCTTCTTTCTCATTTTTATTTTAGGTGGTTAGTATATCTTCTCAGAGCTATGCCTTAGTCAGTCCAATGGAGCTTATTTAAAAGCAACTCTTGGCTACTGCTAAAACCTGGGCTTCCAGATTGAGAATTGAATTCAGGAGCATCTCCAGACTGCAAACCTGCATCTGCAGGGGGAATGTAATCACATCTAACACAAGCTGAATCTCTATTCCCTGATCTGTTTTTCAACTGAACAGGAGCACCTCCATCTTGTCTGGATTAAATTTCAATTTGTTTGCCCTCAGCGAGTCCACTATTGAAGACAGGCACTGGTTTAGGACCAAAACAGCTTCCTTGGCTTTTGGGGGAAAGGAGTAATACAGTTGGTTGTCATCTGCATACTGATGGCACCATATCTCAAAACTCGGGGCAATCTCTCCCAGCAGTTTCAGGTGGATATTAAACAGCATGGGGGAGAGAATAGAGCCCTGAGGGATCCCACAAGCCAAAGGCAAAAATATTGAACAGGAGTCCCCCAACAAGTTCAGTCCTCATGGGGTGACTGCCTGCCAAGTTATCATATCACTGTGAATTCCATTAATAAAGGCAAGATATCAATTTAACCAAATTAACTTCCTACCCATTTTTCATGAATCCCATCCTGCTTTTCTTGTTCTTGGTAAAAAGAAGCAGATTCTCAAATTGTGTAAAGAGTAGTATCTAGTTGCTGGATAGGGGAACACTCTAAAAAAGAGTTCATGAAACAATGATATACAAAAAACCATTATAAAGTAAATAATAAGTTTCTGATCACAGAATGTAGGATGTTTTTAGGATCAGATTCCAGACCATGCAATCATAAGAGTACTTCCAATACTATTTAGCTCTGATGCTAGATCAAATACATTTGTTCACCATAGAAGAAATTATCTGTACTTGCATTGCACATGGAGATGAAAAAATACTTCCTGTTCAAACTACAAAAGGTAATCAAGCATATTCTCAATAGATACAACTAGGATGCTCTCATAGAAACTGAAAGTCAAGTTGTTTTTGTAGATTGACAAGATATGTATCCCTGTTCAGCCATACTTTGGTAACCTTACTGGGTACTCTGAAGATAAAATTGGTGTTATGTTAGTCTCTAAGCCATCTTCATCGTTAACACTCAGAAGCGTGAAAATACATGTGGACAGAAATGTTCTTTATTGGAAGTACAGATTGAAACTGAACATTACTTAAGTTGCTGAAACTGAAGAGCATCTTCCAAACAAATTGTATATAGACCCAAATGATAATTATTCAGCTCACATTACATTGATTGGTTGAATTCCCATATCTCATTAATTCATAAGATCCCTGATGTTACCCAGGCTTGCTCTGACCGATTACCCCAGCTGTCTCCTTTGCTCTCCTTTGTTACCCTTTCTTCCTGCCGGGCTGAAAGCAAACGTCCCTAACCCAGCATCCTGATTCTCTTCAATCTCAGCTAATATATAACCCTCCTCTAGACACAGCTGGTTTTGTGCTAAAACAACCTTTGAAGGTCAATTTGGCATGTAGCTCCCTCATCAAAGCACCTTCCAGGAACTGCTCTGTTTACTACCTTAAGTTTCCCAGTTTATCCCATCAACCTATACAATCCAGTTTTCTCATTTAACAGATCATATTCCATATCACCTCTCTGTTTCCCATGAATAAGTATGGTTCATGACTTGATTGTGTGAGTTGTGATGAAGATGTTGTATCTGCATAGAAAAGATATATCCTTGCAGGTTATTATGTAGTTCTGAGTAAAGCTATACTACTAGCGGAAATGAAAATATGTAACCAAGGTGATGCAATGTCCAATACATGGTGTCATATCTGTTGCTGAGTAATTTGTCTGTCTTGCAATGTGTTAAGCAGATCTACTTAATACTTGCTGTTAGTCATTTTTAATGGTATTATCTACCTTGCTTGATTGCATCCATACTATATTACATGTAAATATCACTGCTTGCATAGAGAGGAGGGTGTGTATAGTGGGTTTTTATACTGTATGAGGAAATTGGAAAGAGAGAGTTTTTATATGGTATAAGGAAATTACTCTTGTATGCTGCAAGTATATGATTTTATACTTATTCATGGATGTGATAATGGGGCTTCCCATTATCTAGGCTTATCAAAGGGAGCTACTTCCCTCTTCAGGTAAACCAAGGGTTAATGAGGTGTTGGGATTACATCAAGGGTCACAGGGTGAGAGTTGACCAACCAAAAGGAAAAGAGGTGGGCATCTTGGAGATGCTTCCAGATCCTTCCAAGGAGGAAAATATAAAACTTCTGAGGGGCCGTGTGGCCAGACAGAGAGAGAGAGAGAGGAGAGCTGGGCTAGTCGAGCTGGCAGGCATGCCGTGTCTCCTGGACCACCCCCCTCTTCTCCTTTAGACCATCTACGCCTAGAACCTAATTGTGAGTAACTAGAAATCAGTAGTTAGTCGCATTAAGGATGTTGTTATTTGGGGAATTGGCTGATCTTAAGAATGTATCTGTGCTGTTATATCTGTTTTGTAAATTCTTGTAACTAAGTGTACCTGGGAGAGGGGAGTCCCAAGTGTATATTGTTTATTTGCATGCCTTGATTAAAACACTTCTATAAACCTCCGTTTCTCTCCATTTCCACACCAGGTTTGGCACACGCTACATAGGACCTCTCTCACTCAGGGAAGGGGGGAGGTGGAAGATCCTTACGCTTAGAGATTGGGCAGAGTCCCTCCTGTTCTGTCCAAATATTCATAGTTCAGGGTGGTGGTGGCAGCATACCTGATAGAGTTGGGGAGATTGCCAGTCGTTCCAAGCGTGGGAATCAGCTTTGGGAGGCTGGCAAGAACCCTAGTAAAACGCTGGGAGGGAATTTCCAGTCTTGCAAGGCTGGAAGTCAACTTAAGAGACTGGAAATAAACCTTCAGTGTCACATGGTGGCAGCGGTTTTCGGATGGAGAGTGGGGTTTTTAAGGTGCAGAGTTGAGGCTTGGGCTTCAGGTTCCCTTGTGTCTGTGGCGAGGAATTAAGCTCAGGAGAAGGGGGGTGGATGTGTGAGCGAGGGAGCCTTCTTAAACAGCCTGTGGTTTAAAAGGGATGTTTTTTCCCCCTCTCCTTCTCGTCCTCTCTGAGGCTTGAAAAGGGAGGGGGAGTTGGAGGCAGGGGGGCGGAGTCGCTTCCTCATTGAGAGCCACTCTTGCGAACGGGTGAGCTCTGGATTTTTTTTCCTTTTCTTTTCTCCCCTTCAGCCCTTGAGGGGAGGCTTGCAATCCTCAGAACACCGGCTCTCTGAAAAGGGGAGGGGTGGGCAGAAAGGCATTGTTCTGTGAACAGGCAGGAGGAATTTTCTGTGAAAAGCTACCATTCTAGTTTCACAGAGCCTCTGTTTTAGGAAAGAATGATTTTCTGTTGTTGTTTTTTTAAAAAAAAGCTTGCAGTGAAGAGCTGCTGGCTCTGTCATTCAAAGCTTCTGTTGGGGAAAGAAAGTTTTTTTTTTTTTTGGATTTTTAAAAGCTGCTAAACTCTGGCATTGTGTTCTGAGTCAGCAGCAGGAATTTTTTTTTTTTAGTCTGCTTGGAACAGCCAAGTTAGTAAATCTGCATATGAATGGGAAGGTGCTTGTAGCAAGAATTTGCTAAGTACCTCATTGAGTCACTGAGGCAGAGTTTTGTTTTTGTTTTTCCTCTCTTTTCCTTCAGGAGGAGGAGGGGGAGTGAAGCAAGCGGGTGGAGGAGGAGAGAAGGCTTTGGGATTTTTTTTCTCACTTGTCTTGGTTTCTAGGATTTCTCCCTCTTTTCTGCGCCTTTTGGGGCTTCTAGCACTATATATATTCTTTGATCAGCCAATCAGACCTTTTCTGTGTTGTAGTTTTCGTTGCAGGGAGTTTTATGAACTTAAGATCTGGAAAAATCCTGGAATACACTATGGATCCTGTGGCAACCCCTAGTGGTACCAATGTCACACAGCAAGATGCTACAGAAGATAGCTCATCTGCTCAACCAGCTACCCCTAGTGGTAGTAATCTAGCTCAGCAAGGGGCTCCTATGGCAGTAACAGCCCTTGGTGACCATATGGATTCCCCTGCTGCTTTCTGGGAATCAGTAAAGCTCCTGCATGAATCAATAAGGCTCCTACATGACAAGTTGCCCCCTGAGCAAATTGCAAGATTCCTAGATAAATCAATGGACATGATGCAGGCTTCTACTGCAAACCAGACAGCTGCTCAGCGGAACCCAGAGCTGCGACTTGCTCTTAACCCGCATCAGACAGCTGCCAACTTACAGAGACTCAGATGATTTTGAAGCTTTTCTCATCTCATTTAAACGTGCAGCAGATGATTTTGGGATCCCTGAGGAGAATTATATGAGTGAACTTCGGCTTAATCTCTCAGGGACGTTACTGAAAGTGGCAAGCGACTTGCCAGCTGCGGACCGAAATGATTTCACCAAGTTTGTGGCCCTAGCCCGGAAGAGGCTTGGACTCACACCAGATAAATCTAGATCCCGATTTCGTGCCATTAGGAAAAAGCCGGGTGAGACTTACAACGAGATGGCTTGTTCACTTGAGTGGGCACTGGACTCTTGGATGCAAGCAGCTAAAGCGTCCACTAGAGAAGAGGTCTTATTTCAGACTTTATTGCAGCAATTCTTGGAGCACATACCTCCACACACTGCATCCTTCGTGTTGCGACGAGAACCAAAAACACTAGAGGAGGCCACCAAGGCAGCAGATTGCTTTGTTGCCTCCAGAGGTGAAGAGGCATTCCAGCCTACTGTGGTAATACCTCCTACAGACAAGCAGAAATACCAACAAGCGCGCAAAGATCTCCAGAAGCACAACACTTCTGCTCCTAGGTCATCACTACCTCGAAGCCTCAGTTGCACAGCTCTACCACACCATCACAGCCTCGCACTGGGCAGCAGTCTGTGGTAGGTGCTCAGGGTCAGCCAGGGAAAAAGGCTAGCCCTAAATGCTTTCTCTGTGGAGAGCTGGGACATATTAAAGCCAACTGTAAGCAGAATATAATAGTGCACTGTTCGATGCTTAGACTCTTCTGCTGTTATATTGGCCCAGTTAGTTGTTGCTTCGGCTTCCAGGGACACTCCCGCTGATCATTCAGTTGCTCCTGATCCGGACATGATCTCTACTCACAGAAGGCACACACTGTGGGTAGGAGGCAGGAACGTTGTTGCTTACAGAGACACTGGAGCACAAGTTTCTGCTATTCATCGTTCATATCTGGATCCTGGTCTTGTTGATGACCACATCAAGATCACCATCAGAACCTTTAGAGCTCCTCCGGCTCAACTGTCAACAGCATGCGTTCCTGTTCAGTACAAAGGCTGGAAAGGAGTTTGGACTTTTGCTGTTTATGATGACTACGAATGTCCTGCTCTGTTGGGTGATGATCTCGTCTTCCATGCTAGTCAGACCCGGAAAGAGTCCAGACAGCGTGCAAAGACGGCAAGCAGCCTGAGCAGAGGTCAGTCTTCAGTGCAACTGGAGGACCAGCCTGAACTTAGACTGCAGTCACTGTCTCCTGCTACACCAGAAGGAGTCCTGACTGAAGAGGTGGCGGAACCTAGAGCAGACTCCCACCACAGCATCGTAGGCCCAGAGGTCAGGACCATCCTTGCTGATACCTCGGATGTCGGAGCAGAAGCTGGCGGAAGTCCAGGAAGAGCTTCTGCATGTCAAGAGGCTAGTCAGCATGGTCTCAAGTTGGTCCCTGTGGTCACTCCTGACTCAGCGCTGCCCAGGCGGGCGGAAGAGTCTCCGGTGGGCACCGAGCAGAGTCAGGTGCTGGAAAATTTGCTGGTGCAGAGGAGGAGAATCCAACAACGCTGACTCCAAAGCCAGCAAAGGATTCAACAGCAGTGGAAACTCCAGAGAACACTCCAGCCAAGGGAGCAGAACCTGAAGAAGCTGCAATGCAACGAGAATCTGAGGCGAGTCTGCCACTCCAGGTGGAACAGCTGGTTCCTGTTCAGCGACAGCAGTTCCAGGAAAACCAGGAAGCAGACCAGAGCCTTCAAGCTGCCTGGACCAGAGCAAAGGAAGAGGCGAAGTCTTCTCCAGTGATGAAGGGGCCCAGATTTGTAATCGTTGAGGGCCTATTATATCGTGAGTCTGGCCCGAGAGGTAACAAGGGGGGTGTACGCACTCAGAGACAGTTGCTGGTGCCTTCTAAGTATAGAGCCAAACTCTTGAGTCTGGCTCATGATCATCCTAGTGGACATGCTGGGGTGAACCGAACCAAGGACAGATTGGGAAAGTCCTTCTACTGGGAGGGGATGGGCAAGGATGTGACTGATTATGTCCGATCCTGTGAAGTTTGCCAGAGAGTAGGGAAATCCCAGGATCAAGCCAAGGCCCCTCTCCAACCACTTCCTATCATTGATGTCCCTTTCCAAAGAGTGGCTGTGGACATCATGGGACCTTTCCCTAGGAAGACTGCTAGGGGAAAGCGATACGTGCTCACCTTTGTGGACTTCTGCACTCGTTGGCCAGAAGCCGTTCCACTGGGTGGGATCTCAGCTAAGGCAGTTGCCCAAGCTTTGACAGGCATCTTTGCTAGATTAGGTTGGCCTGCAGAGATTTTAACGGATGCAGCTTCCAATTTCAACTCCAAAGTCATGCAGTGCCTATTAGAGGCACATGGAGTATGCCATCTGACATCAGTGCCTTACCATCACCAAACTAATGGGTTGGTGGAACGTTTTAATGCAACTTTGGGGGCCATGATCCATAAGTTTGTGAATGAACATTCCAATGACTGGGACTTGGCGCTATAGCAGTTCTTGTTTGCTTACAGATCTGTTCCACACCCAAGCCTGGGTTATTCACCCTTTGAGCTGGTCTATGGCCATGATGTGAAAGGGCCACTACAGCTGGTTCAAAGTCAGTGGGAGGGAGCTATCCCTTCTTCAGAGACTAATGTGGTTGATTTTGTGACTAACTTGCAGAATACTCTCAGGGAAGCATGGGCAGATGCTCATGAGAATCTGCAACAGGCACAAGAGAAGCAGAAGAGAACGTTGCTTTGAGAAAGGAGACCAAGTGATGGTTCTGAAGGTTCTCCAGTCTAACAAGATGGAAACTTCTTGGGAAGGTCCTGCCACAGTGCAAGAACGCATTGGGACAGTGAACTATCTCATACAGTTTCCAGACTCTAGGGTTAAGCCCAAAGTGTATCATGTGATTCACTGAAACCCTTCTACGAGAGGCCCAGTCACCTTCTCACCCTTTCAGTCCAGGAAGATGAGGAGGAGGAAGAGTGGCCTGAAGGTGCTTTCTATGATCGGGAGGGTGGTAGCTTGGAAGATGTGAAACCCTCCCCGAGACTCAATGAGAAACAAAGCAAGCAGTTCTTTCACTTGACGGGTAAGTTCACCACCCTGTTTTCACCTGTCCCAGGTCGCACCACAGATCCTCAACATGTGGTAGCTGCAGATGACAGCAGGCCATCAGCAGAACAGCCACGACGGGTGTCACCAAACGGGAAAGAGATGATAGAGAGGGAAGTGAAAGAAATGTTGGACATGGGGATCATTCGCCCATCATGCAGTCCATGGGCATCCCCAGTTGTCCTAATGCCCAAAAGGGGGGGGACAGACATTCGTTTTTGTGTGGATTATAGAAAACTGAACTCCGTGACACGCCCTGAACATTATCCAATGCCCAGAGTAGATGAACTGTTGGAGAAATTGGGGCATGCTAAGTACTTATCCAGCCTCGATTTGACTAAGGGCTATTGGCAAATCGCCCTAGCAGAAGAGTCTGAGCATCGAACAGCATTCATCACTCACATGGGCCTGTTTGAGTTCAATGTTCTTCCCTTTGGGCTATGGAACACACCTGCAACTTTCCAGAGGCTAGTGGACTGTTTGCTAAGAGTGTGCGGGGACTTTGCTGTTGCTTATTTAGATGACATTGCAATCTTCTCAGACTACTGGGAAGACCACTTGAAACACTTGGAGATTGTCTTCCAACGCATTAGTGATGCTGGACTGACAGTCAAAGCAAAGAAGTGCCAGTTTGCACTGGACAGAGTGACCTACCTTGGCCATGAAGTGGGACAGGGGACTATCACTCCACTGCAAGTCAAAGTGGAAGTTATTAATAGCTGGTCAATTCCTCGTTCCAGGAAGCAGGTGCAGTCCTTCCTTGGCCTGGCTGGGTACTACCGGAGATTCGTGCCCAACTATAGCCAAATGGCAGCACCTCTAACAGACCTGACAGGTTCCAAGAAGCCTAAAGTAGTGAAATGGACAGCAGAGTGTCAAGAAGCCTTTGCAGCCTTGAAACAGGCCTTGAAGGCAGATCCTGTGCTCCGGGCACCAGACTTTGACAAGCCGTTCGTAGTGGCTACAGATGCTTCTGACAGAGACATTGGAGCAGTATTACTACAGGAGGGTCCGGATAGCAGCTTGCATCCCATCTTGTTCCTCAGCAAGAAGCTTTCTGCAACGGAGTCCAATTGGTCCATGCCAGAGAAGGAATGCTATGCTATTGTATATGCGTTAGAGAAGCTGAGACCATACGTCTGGGGACGTAGCTTCACCCTCCAGACTGATCATGCTGCTCTCCGATGGCTACATACAGTCCAGGAACTAACAAGAAGTTACTACGATGGAGCCTGTCCCTACAAGACTTTGACTTCGACATTCAGCACGTGGCTGGAAGTTCTAATGTGGTTGCAGATTCCTTGTCACGCAGAGGACTGGAGGGAGGTTAAGAGGGCTGAGTTTTACATGTCCGCATTGATAATATGGCTAACCTGTACTGTTGTGTGTGTTTGCATTTATTCTTTGACTTTTCCTTTCTTAGGCTCCAGGATGAAATCCCAGCTGGTGTGGTTCCAGCCTTCAGCTGTTCCAGACCGTCTGAGATTTGGGGGGCGTGTGATAATGGGGCTTCCCATTATCTAGGCTTATCAAAGGGAGATACTTCTCTCTTCAGGTAAACCAAGGGTTAATGAGGTGTTGGGATTACATCAAGGGTCACAGGGTGAGTTGACCAACCAAAAGGAAAGGGTCAGCATCACAGGTCACAAGGTGAGAATTGACCAACCAAAAGGAAAAGAGGTGGGCACCTTGGAGATGCTTCCAGATCCTTCCAAGGAGGAAAATATAAAACTTCTGAGAGGCCATGTGGCCAGAGAGAGAGAGAAGAGAGAGAGAGAAAGAGAGGAGAGCTGGGCCAGTCAAGCTGGCAGGCATGCCGTGTCTCCTGGACCCCCCCCCCTTCTCCTTTAGACCATCTACGCCTAGAACCTAATTGTGAGTAACTAGAAATCAGTAGTTAGTCGCGTTAGGGATGTTGTTATTTTGGGAGTTGGCTGATCCTTAAGAATGTATCTGTGCTGTTATATCTGTTTTGTAAATTCTTGTAACTAAGTGTACCTGGGAGAGGGGAGTCTCCCAAGTGTATATTGTTTATTTGAATGCCTTGATTAAAACACTTCTATAAACCTCCGTTTCTCCCCATTTCCACACCAGGTTTGGCACACATTACATAGGACCTCTCTCACTCAGGGAAGTGGGGAGGTGGAAGATCCTTACGCTTAGAGATTGGGCAGAATCCTTCCTGTTCTGTCCAAATATTCATAATTCGGGGAGGCGCATACCTGATAGAGTTGGGGAGATTGCCAGTCATTCCAAGCGTGGGAATCAGCTTTGGGAGGCTGGCAAGAACCCTAGTAAAACGCTGGGAGGGAATTTCCAGTCTTGCAAGGCTGGAAGTCAACTTAAGAGACTGGAAATAAACCTTCAGTGTCACAATGGAAAACAGGGAGGTGTAAGGATGATGGGAATAGCTGGGAAACTTGAGGCAGTTAACAGAACAGTTCCTTGAAGGTGCTTTGATGTGGGGAACCAGATACCAAATGGACATTCAAAGGTTATTTGATGATCTAGCCCAAAGCCAGGGGTGTCTAATGGAGGGTTGTATATTAGTCAAGATCAAAAAGAAGCAGGATGTTGGGCGAAAGACGCTTGATGTCAGCCAAGCAGGAAAAAGGAGTACTAAAGGAAAGCAAAGGGGACAGTGTATGTAAATGATCAGAGTAGTCTGGGTAACATCAGGGACTTGATGATTACCCCAGAGAAACAGGGTAACAAGCCATCAGATCCTTTCTGAACTTGGAAGCTAAGCAAGGTCAGTCCTGGTTAGTACTTGGATGGGAGACTGCCAATGAACACCAGCTGCTCTAGCAAAAACCGCCTCTGAGTATTCCTTGTATTCCTTGTCTAAGAAAACCCTATGAAATTCATGGGTGCACTGTAAGTCAAAAGGCAACTTGATCACACATACAGACACTCTGCACATGCTAAATTAAACATCCATTCTTCAGTCAATGCTTCACATTTCAGAAATGACCATGCCAGAAAAAGCAGGTTTACACCAAAAACCCAGCTCAAAAGATAGGTTCTCCTACTAAAAACTAGAACTATCCATATAGTCTAAATTCTTATACAGAATAGATTTTATCTCATATGTGGATATTTACGGCCTTCTCACGTAGGTGATAAACCAACAGCTGGTCCTTAAGCTGCAGGTGGGATAAATACGTATAGAATCCATACAAGTAACATAAAAAAATTAAAAAATAAGAGAATTAGGTATCAGGGAAATGCTTTCTAGCCTTGCATTCTCCTTGACAAGCTGGTTCTGTGGAGTGATTTCTGTAGCTTAATATACAGAAAATACCCCATCGCTTGAAGTATATCACATTAAGTGCTATATCTCAGCCAAGCAATCACCATTCTAGTATGACACCATAAAATGTACATTAGGTAGATAGTTCAAGGAAACAATACATGATGCATTTATGTAGCACAGTGGAAGTACATCAAATATGTCCATGAACTTCAGAGAGTTTCTGAGTAAAGCCAAGCAGCCACATTTACTTGTAGTATATAAGGAGTCTCAATTTCTGGGCAACTTTCAGCTCCTGTCTCAACATTCTTCCCTAAATGGATGAGAAGGAACATCATACTAAGCCAGTGTTACCATGTAGTACACCCCTTCTCCATGATATAACCGGCAATGAACATTATTTATTTGGTATGAAATATAAATCATACACTATTGTGGCTGGCGAAGATGACTGGCTGAACATGTGCAGAAGTAGGTCAGATGGGACCTCAGGGAATGGCCAGCTCATATCAGTCAGAAGTGGAACTGCCAAAGGTCAGCAAGTCAATCACTAAAAATAGATGTATCACAAGTCGAGTCAAGTCACTACATCATTTATTACCAAGTCAAGTCCAAGTTGAGTCACTGAAGTAACCTTAGTCTGACTTGAGTTTGAGCTAATAAACTCAAGTCTACATCACTGGTACTGGCATACAAAAATGGAAAGATCCTGTAACGTTCCCTCCCCACAAGCCTCCTTTTTGAGCTATAATTCTTTACCGTTCCGTGGAAGCACCGGCACCAACAGGTAGACTTCTGAGTCACCCATCTTTTGGGGTAATAGCCAGAGATCCATTTTTCTAACTGTTCTCAGTGATATCATCATTAGAATGTGGTATCACAGTTTTCCACTGGTTGATCCAAATTATTTTACATCCTTAAGTTCATTTATATCATTATGATACGATTCAGACCATAATGTCATCTCTTGTGATCTGTGTAACCGGATCATGTGTATGAGATCTTATTTATAGGACTATTTGTTGGGAATGAAGATAAAAAGGCAAAATAAGTGTTTTCCTTTTATTTCCCTTACATTATTCATACAATAATATGAGGGAAAGTTCTACTTGCTGAAATGGCAAGTTCCGAAACAAAAACTGATAAACCATTGAAAAACTACTACTATAGAATAGATAAATATGGTTGAATAAAGTGATTCAGAAAGTGGACAAAAATATAAACTGAAGTAAATTAGCCAAAGTGGCTATGCTAATAAGCTGCTAATTAAAAATACTATAATATTGTAGTTCAGACTGGACCTTACAAAGATATGGGCAGCTGTGGTGTTCCACATTTTTTAAGAAAGTTTAGAACCTCACATACCTATGCTGATAGAAAATCTAGAGTAGCTAAGAGTATGATGAAGAAGTAAATGCTGAGTGCATATCACTTTCATGATCACATGACTTGGATTCTTGAAGAAATCCTCTGCAGTATATAAAGTACGTGGGGTTGTTCAATTTGCTGTCTGCAATATGATCCAACCCAATTTTTCTAGCAACTCAGAGGAAGGGTATTCAAAAACATTTTTGTTTATTTTGTTTTTCAGAGACTTGTTTCTTTTTTTAAACTGAAAGGCATTGGTTATCTGGGACTGAGGACTTAGGTATAAGGTTTCTTGAACTTAACCCGTTGTCATGAACAACAGTAAATAAAAACACCACAAACACATGACATGCTGCTTTGGAGCTAAGCCAACAGGCTCCAAACTGCTGCCAAATGAATATTCAATTAACATGGTATGCTCTGAACATGAATTATGTTTTGTTTAGTGATGGTTATGCTAGAGTTGATCTGCCTTTGTAGAAAAGAAAAAGAAACACAAAGAGCCCAGAGATTTAACTCACCTGTTTTTTCTTGTAGAATCCCTTTTTGTCACAATTTGGAATATATAGTCCTCCCGGACTTAAGACATTCAGAATCTTTAGGTTATTTAATGTGTCTTCCATTTCTCTCCAACAAGGCCCCTGTCAATTACAATGTTTATTTTCTTTTTAAAATCAGAAAATCCTTGCCTGCCAACATTTTTGGTAGTCTATCTTGCACCATGGCAAACATCTGTGTTAAAATGAAGACATGAATTTTGACTACAGTACTAAAATGAGGAATTTTAACTTCCTTAAGAACACTTTTCTGCAGGTATAGAAAGAATCTCACTATTTATTGTTTTACATGATCTTTTCATTTTGTTGTTGTTCTTTAATTTGTCCTCAATTTGATTGAACCAAAAGAATTGTAATTTGACAAATTATTAAAACGAGGAACAACAAAATTAACAGGCAAGATCTATAAACTTTTATTGAAGTAAGAATTAGAACAAGATCTTGTTAAAGATTGATCAATGGGAGAAATCTTGGATTTTAAATCAGAAATTTTCAAAGTACACAAATTTAAGAGAAAATTACTGTAAGATGTTTTTCAGGTAGTACTAAAATGGCCAAAAATAATAAAAATAAATGCTGGAAATGTGCCCAAAAAGGAGCCTTTTATCACTTATGGTGGCATTGTAAGAAAGTGAAAATGTTTTGGGAACTAGTACACAACCAAATAACAAAAACTCTTAAAATAATTTTTTCATTATCCCCAGAAATGTATCTACTTAACATTCTTGATGGAATAGACACCCAGTCAAAGAACGAATACTGGAGAATCCTTCTGTACATGATATACATTGCTAGAATAACCTTCACACAAAGTTGGAAAGATTCCCATATACTCACAGTTGAGGATTGGGTTACTAAGTTAAATGATATGACAGAATTGGACATGTTAACAACTCCATTATCTGTAAAACCTATACAATTGTTCAGATAGCAATGGAAAGCTGTAGGAGCCCTGTGGAAATCTATATGGGGGACTGATATATCAACAATACATTTGGAAGAATAAGCCTCATCCTTTTTCTACTTGCACTTTTTCATATATACAATACTTAATGCCTTAAAAATTACCTGATATGCTGTAGAGAAATATTTAAACTCCAAGAGTACTGATTTCTTTTTTCATTTTAAAATCATCCACTATAGTTAGAGAAATTATCCTTTTCTCTTTCTCTACACAAACATACACACACACATACTCATACCTAAATATACACACGGATATATAGATACGTACTTACACATTTTTGTTTGTTTCTTAAACAATGTACTTTATTCCGTTAAAAAAAAACAACTTTATCTCCAATGCAGCTGTACTCATCTGGAAGTACACACAGCTCTATAAAACATGCTGTATTTTCACTAATCAGATGTTTGACAGGGAGAGGATGCATAAATCCTGCTCTCATTCCCACCTCTGAAGATAGAACTGACACATCGCAGTATTTCATAAAGCTAGGCATATCAATTTCTGTGTGCGTAATTCTACCCCCATCCAGATATTTGCACACAGCAGCCTATATCTCTGCAGAAATATCAGCTCCTGAAAGATTAAAGCAACCATACGCATGACTTTGTAAAAGATTAATTCAGATCTTAAGATCTTGGATCTTAAGTCAATGGAAGTTACATTTCCTGCACCTCATCCCCCACATATCCACTAACAATCCATGAAAGCCAAAGTTGTGGGGAGGGCATCCTTAAAAATGTGCGGGTAGAAAAGGGAAGGGAATTTTCATAGAATCATAGAACTGTAGAGTTGGAAGAGACCACACGGGCCATCCAGTCCAGCCCCCTGCTATGCAGGAACACCCTCAAAGCACTCCCGACAGATGGCCATCTTGCCTCTGCTTAAAAACCTCCAAGGAAGGAGACTCCACCGCACTCTGAGGCAGCATATTCCACTGCCGGACAGCCCTGACTGTCAGGAAGTTCTTCCTGAGGTTCAGGTGGAATCTCCTTTCCTGCAGCTTGAATCCATTGCTCCTTGCTCTGGTCTCTGGAGAAGCAGAAAACAAGCCCTCTCCTTCCTCTACATGGCATCCCTTCAAATATTTAAACATGGCTATCATGTCCCCTCTTAACCTTCTCTTCTGCAGACTAAACATCCCCAGCTCTCTAAGTCTATCTCATAGGGCATGGCTTCCAGGCCTCTCACCATTTTGGTCGCCCTTCTCTGGATTTGCTCCAGCTTGGCCATGTCCTTCTTGAATTGGGGTGCCCAGAACTGGACACAGTATTCAAGATGAGGTCTAACCAAAGCAGAGTAGAGTGGTGCCAGGACCGCCCTCGATCTAGACACCATATTCCTGTTGATGCAGCCGAGAATTGCATTGGCTTTCTTGGCTGCCGCATCACACTGCTGACTCATGTTCAGCTTGTGGTCTATGAAGACACCTAGATCCCTTTCACATGTACTGCTATCCAGCCCCATCCTATATTTTTGTATTCCATTTTTCTACCTTACACTTATCTATGTTGAATTTCATTTTGTTAGTGTTGGCCCATGTCTCCAATCTATCCAGGTCATTTTGAATTTTGATCCTGTCCTCTGACGTATTAGCAACCTCTCCCAATTTGGTGTCATCTGCAAATTTGATGAGCATGCTGTCTATTCCTTCATCCAAGTCGTTGATAAAAATATTGAACAGCACTGGGCCCAGGATAGAACCCTGTGGCACCCCATTAGTCACTTCTCTCCAGGATGAAAAGCAGCCATTCGTGATCACTCTTTGGATTCGGTCGGTCAACCAATTACAAATCCAACTAACAGTAGCCCTGTCCAGCCCGCATTTTACTAGTGCAGTCATTTGGTTGAGGAAGGTATCATCAAAGTCCTCAGCCTGGGTTGGAAGTCTGTAGTAAACCCCCACCAGAATATCCCTATTGTTTCTCACTCCCTTAATTCTTACCCAAATGCTCTCGACTTGGCTTACTTTTTCCCATAAACTTCTTTATTCTAATTTATCTCAGAATAAAAGCTTGATTTTGGATGATAATCCTTCTACCAATAGCCTTATGCACCCTTTTTTTCCTCTCAGTCTCCTCCTCCTTCTCCTCACAAGCTGGCTAGTCCTCAACATCTTCAACTTGCACAAGGGGTTGCTAATACGCCAGAGGACAGGATCAAAATTAAAAATGACCTGGATAGATTGGAGAGCTGGGCCAAGGCTAACGAAATGAAATTCAACAGAGAGAAATGTAAGGTCCTACACTTAGGTAGAAAAAATGGAATACAGAAATATAGGATGGGGGACACGTGGCTGGATAGGTGTGGAGTCTGTCAGAAGGTTGAAGTCCGTTGTCAGTAGAAGGCTAGAGCCCGACGCACGTTGAGTGAATGGAGTGAGCGCTCGAGAGGCAAAGCCGGATCAGGATAGAAGGTAGGTAAGATGATATCTTGATTCAGATGAAAGTTTGAGACGACCTTTGGAACGAAGGACAGATCTGGATGCAAAACCACTTTGTTTCAATGGAACACCAAGGAAAGGTTCATCTGACCGCAGCACGGTCAATTCCCCTGCCCGCCTGGCCAAAGTGACAGCGACCAGAAAGGCATTCTTTATGGTAAGGAGATGGTCATCAGACATTGCCATCGGTTTGAAGGGGTGTCGCATCAGTTGAGAGAAAACCAGCAACAACGACCAAGGTGGCAATGGTGGGGAGACAGGAAGGTAGAGGTGTTGAAGGCCTTTGAGAAATTGCTTTGACTGTAGCGTTTCAAAAGAGAGCCACGGAAGGAGTGTCATATGGCTGGTAGGCTATGATGGCCAAGAGGTAGACCTTCAAAGAAGAGAACGTGAGGCTCTGTTCGCAAAGCGGCAAGAGGAAATGCAGTACTGTTGATAGCGGAGATGATGCCTCATTCTGGGTGTCTGCAAAAGCCACAAATTTTTGCCACTTGTAATTGTACAATCTCCGAGTGGACTCCTTCCTGGCAGCTGTGAGGACAGTTTGGATGGCAAAGGAGTCTAGAAGGTTATCCTCCATGCGTGGAGACGCAGGAGTGGAAGGTCCAGATCCTCCGTCCAAATGAGAGAGGAGGTCTGGCATGCAATGAAGTTGCATCTTGCTGCCCCGAGTGGCCGTGAGGAGAGGGGAGAACCAATGCTGTCTCGGCCAATACAGGGAGACGAGGACGGCATTTGCGTTGTCCATCATAAGCTTGGCCACCACCCTGGCCAGGAGTGGGAATGGAGGAAAGAAGTAAAGAAATTCGTTGTTCCATGGGAATTGGAACGCGTTGCCGAGAGAGCCAGGGCCCAGACTGGCTCTCGAGCAGTAACAGGGACACTTCTTGTTCCGCTTGCTCGCAAAGAGATTGATGGACGGTGTACCCCAATGGGACACTACCTATTTGAAGGCAGTATGGGAGAGAGACCATTCATGGTGACACACCGTGTCTTTACTCAGCGTGTGCGCCATGACATTGTCCCGTCCCACTAGGTGAACCACCATGGGATACACAGGCAGTGGGACACACCAATCCCAGAGACGTAGAGCCAGTTGGAGCAGAGTGGAGGAGTGAGTGCCTCCTTGTCTATTCACGTAACAGACAGCTGTGGTATTGTCCGACAAGATCTGGACTGTCCATCTAATGATCAGGTTCTGGAAGGCCTGCAGGGCTTTCAAGGATGGCTAGGAGCTCCAGCGCATTGATATGGAGACATGTCTCCAAGCTGGCCCAATGTCCTTGTACAGCGAAATGTCCATAGTGGGTTCCCCAGCCAAGGAGGGAGGCATCTGTCATGATGGTGAGTGTCGGGTGGGGTTCGACAAACGGCATTCCTGATAGCGGGTGACAAGGAGAGAGCCGCCAAGGGAGGGAGTCCTTAACTGGGCAGGGGACCCTCAGAAGGCAATGTTGGTCATCCAGAAGAGGATCAAAAGCCCTGAGAAACCAGTGCTGCAGAGGGTGGGCACAGAGACAGGAGAGCTAGGTTACCATGATTGTGGCTGCCATGTAGCCCACGAGCTGTTGGATTTTCTGGGCAGAGATGACTGGGGCACGTAGGACAGCGCTGGTGACTTGGCGCAGCATCCAGGCCCACTTCAGTGGGAGAAAGGCTCTGGCAGAAGTGGAGTCCATGGTGGCGCCAATGAAGTCCAGTGTATGCGCAGGCTCCAAGTGTGACTTTTTGGGGTTCACCCTGAGGCTAAGAGAAGAGAAAGGGCGAAGTGAATGTCCTCATACAACTTCTGCTTGCAGGGCACCACCAGTAACCAGTCATCCAGGTAGGGATACACCATAACACATTTTGTGTGGAGATATGATACCACAGGGGCTAGGCATATGGTGAACACCCTGGGGGTGGTAGACAGGCCAAAAGGCAGGACCTTGTATTGGTAACAGATGCCATCGACTGCGAATCGGAGGTACCTCCTGTGTTGAGGCTGAATTGTGATATGGAAATAGGTGTCTTGTAGGTCGATGGAGGCGAACCAGTCCCAACGCCTCAGGAAGGGCAGGATGGAAGAGAAAGTGACCATCTTGAATTTCCAGGGAAAGATGTAAGAATTCACCCCCCTGAGGTCCAGGATAGGTCAGAGAGTGCTGTCTGATTTGGGTACTGTGAAGTACCGGGAGAAGAAGCTGGTGGAACTGGCCAAGAGTGGCACCTGTTCTATGGCCCCTTTGAGGAGGAGGGAGTCTATCTCCTCGAGGAGGGCCGGACTGACGGGAGTGGAGTAGAAGATGCCTAGAGGTGGAATACTTTGAAACTTGATGGCGTAACCAAGATGGACAATGGAAAGAACCCAGGAGTCCGAAGTGATCTCGCGCCAGATGTTGAAGTGGCGACCCAGACCAGGGGTTCTGGAGAGACGGACGGGCAGATGAAACAATGGTAGAGGTGGCAACCTGCAAGGGAAGTCATAAAGAGACTTAGCAATCAAAAAGGACTTCTTAGAGGATGGTTGGCACCATCTGAAGGAGCGTCTTGAGGAAGAAGAAATAGAGGCCTGAGTGGACACATGGCGAAGTGAACGTGACCTATAGGAATAGGCAGAGCGCCTCCATGAAGAGTGTGATGAAGACGGTCTCCTGGACGGAGGAGTGGGATAGAGGCCCATCTTTTTAGCCATGAGGTGAGCCTTCACTAGGTGGTCCATGGCCTCATCTGTGGAAGCATGGAAGAGCCCTTGAACATCAAAGGGCAGGTCCTCAATCCTCTTCCTACTATCCTCTGCAAGTCCAGTGGAGCGAAGCCATGCAAAGCGACGAAGGGCGACAGCCCCAACCATCACTCGCGCCATGCCCTCAACAACATGGTGAGAAGACAAGATCTGCTGATTAGAGAGGGCCACAGAGTCATTATAGAATTGGATGGCACTAGTTTTATGGTCATCTGGCAAATGACAAAGGAGAGGATAAAATCTGTCCAAGATGTTTCTCTGATAGGCAGCCAGGCATGCTTCCGTGTTTGAGATCCCGGCGATCAGAGAGGATGCCGAGTAGAAACGTCGACCGAAAGTGTCCAGACCCTCACGGTCTGGAGGTGTCGTGTGAGCCCTCTTGCCCCCCTTTGTCTGAGAGGATTCAACAACTATCAAGTTCAGTGTAGGATGGTTAAAAAGGAAGTCAACGTCCTTTTTCGGGGTCTGGTAAAGATGCTCCAAGCAGCGAGGAATTGGCTGGAGCGAGCCCAGGGGTGTTTTAACACTTCCTGCAAGACAGAGAGGAACAGAAACGGAGCCGTGGAAGGGGGCCACCGGGAATGGAACACTGGGTCCTGCACTGTCAGAGCAGGTCCAGAAATGTCCAAGCCAAGAGTGTTGGCCATTCTGACCAGGATGTTGGAGAACTGCTTGACATCCTCCGGAGCCAAACCCAGGGTTGGATCTCCAAAGGCCAATGGGAGTCTGGTATGGAGTCTGTGGAATCACCGTTGGAATCATAAGAGGCGAAAGACTGTGAAGGGGACCGACATGACCAGGGCGGATCCAGTACCAGAACAGAGGAAGCAGCTGGTGGAGCATTAGTGGAGACTGGAAAAACCGCTGGGGCCATTATCGTAGCCGGTACTGGAGGCAATACGGACGGCGTCACCGATATCAATGCCAAGGACACCGGAATAACTGCCGGGATTGGGTGGACTACAGATTGTGTCGGTACCGAAGCCATTAGAGAAGTAGGTAACAAGGACGCGAGGTAGATATTCAGTGGAGGGCGAGAAACTGTTGCCGTCACTCAAGGAGGCGGTGATATCAGCCTTCAACGAGGTGACCAGTCATGGGATTGGTGGTGAGCTGGAAAATGCTGGTAATCTGGAGAACAGGACCGAGAACGTGTCCTCGAATGTCGGTATCGAGAGGGGTGTCAATAGTGAGATGCGGAAGAACGTGACAGAGAGCGGGAACACCATGGGTGCTAGAGAGATCAACAATGAATGTCCGGATGGTATCGATCATGATAAGCCAGTGAATAAGGATAATTAGAGCCAGGCTGTTCCCTCCAGAGATGCTCGTGGCCTTATCGAGCAATGTAAGACGCAGAAGAAAAGGGCAAATCGAGTCTCACCTGCAAAAGATCACATTCCACACGGGAGTCCCAATGACGTGGGGACCTGCCTCTATTACCATGCGCCAGAGAGTGCACCATGCTAGATCAAGAGCAAACATGAGAAGGAGCCAAGGAGCGTCCGAATGGGACAGACAGTCTAACTCAGGGCCAGTAGGTGCAAGTATCAGAGTAAGTGGGGTTTGTATAGCTGCTACTCCTGCCTGGGCCGACGTGAGCAGTGGAGACAATGGCGCCGAGGGTCGGCTTTCAGAGTCTGAAGTTAAATCCACAGGCACCGGGACCTGGATATCACCATGCTCTGGCTAAAAGTCGGGAGCATCCTCTTCCTCCACGGTAGCCATCGAGGGCTACGATGGAGGGGGCATCAGCAAGGGGGCCAACAGGCGGCCTGAAGGAGAAGGAGAGCGGCATTTCTCCTTCTTCTTCTTGTCTTTAACAGAAGAGTCAGTAAGGTGGGAAGAAGCTCGCTTACGCTGAGCAACTGTAGGGACCTTGCAAGGCTGAGTAGAAGCTGGTTGAGACCCAGAAGAAGATTCCCCAGAGGAGGAGGTGATAATTGGCATCCTGGAGAGCTTCGGAATCCTCAGTAACAACAAAACTGGAGGCAAGGCCGTTGAAGACGATCAGTACCGAAGTGGTCGGTACTGATGAAGTTGATGCTGAAGATAAGACCGGTGTCGTGGAAAAGGGCATCGATGAAGGTCTCAAAGTTGAGAGGGCCCAAGAAGAAAGGTGAACCATGGAGGAGGTGAAAAGGGTGGTATTCGAATCCACCTGTTCCTTTATCCAAAGGGCTTGCTCCCAACAATTTGACTTCAACCAGGAGGCTCTGTTTTTCAAGGTTTGAGAGGTAAAGTCCTTACAGATGGAACACACCCGAACATTATGGGCCTCTCCGAGACAGAACAGGCACTCGGAGTGGCCGTCAGACAAGGAGACCTTGCTACCGCAAGACACACACAATTTAAACAACGGCAAGATAGAAAGTGGGAAAGAGTTCTTACAGACTTTTTGATGAAACAGCAAAAGAACGAAGAAACAGCAGGAAAAACTAAGCAAACTGCTCAGCGAGGAAGGCTTTCCAAGCTGCTAACAGGTCGGCGGACGAAAAGAAATTGAGGAGAGACTGTTAGCTTGGCGGGACTGAGCATGCTCAGTAGCGGATGGGGGAGGGGTTCCCGCTAAGCTGCTCAGCTCTGGAACTTTCCAAAAAGCTCCTGCACATGTGCAAAGATTCCCATTGTGCGAGGCACAGACACCACAAAGAAGAACCAGTGGCCACTTCATTTCCATGTGTTATTTTGCCTAGGGACACTTTCAGCATGGGAAATGAATCACTAGCAAAGCTTTATACTCCTTTATGCATAATAGGAAACTTTTGATAGTCAGCCAAAAGTTGATACTGAGTTCCACATCCACAATACTTGTTATAACCTGCTTGGGATTTGCAGACACAAAATAAAATGAAAGCCTTTTTTATATTAATCACTCAAACTGTCTTCTCTATATGAGGATTAAAACAGCACTACTGTATTACTAGTGAAGTAGACTGTGGAGGAGGATCAGTCAAGGTAGCCTTAAGACTCTAAAAAAGTGTTAGAAGAAATCCTCCAAAAGGGTGTGTCAGGCAAGTCAGAATATGTTCCTCTTGCAAGATGCTGTGCTCTGCTAGTAAGATAATGGTGAAGGCTCAGCAAAGTTTCTGTCTTCATTACAAGGTTAGGACATGGTGTGCATTGTTACTTGTAAACCATTTTCTGGAATGTAAACAAACTAAGAAGATAAGGGAAAGTAAAGGCTACAGCAAAACCTCTGAGAAGGAGGGGCAAGGAGAAATGTCTTTGTGTGTCAGAAATGCTATAAAATCATTCTGTTAACTGAATTCAGGGCTCTTGGCATTTTGGCCAGCCAAGCAGCCCGGCCGTACCTTGCAAATTAACTTTTAAATAAATTATCATTTTCCTACTTTGTGGTCTCCTTATCTTGAGTTCCTGCAACATAAATAGTGCCACGATTCAGATAGTGCAGGCGTGGAGACAAAGAGGTGGCAGTTGCCTGCCCTTGAATCGCCTCGCTGGGAGGGAGCTCCAGCACAGGGTCCCTTCCAGGAGCGCCACCGGCTGCTTGAGCTGGGAGGAAGTGGAACCTGTGCTGAGAGAAGCCCCAAGCGGCAAGCGCAAAACCGAGGGAGGCTTTTAAAGCAGAGTATGGAAAAATGAGCCCTGCCTCCATTGAAAATTCCATCTGAATCTGGTTCAAGTACAACAGTCATCGGAGAATTGGTTTGTGTCCAGCTGCGCCATCACAAGACCTAGGCAAGTACATTCTGGTTAGAGTCCAGCCCTGGTTGGAGTCCAGGGAAACGCCCCACCCCACAGGGTGGAAGGGGAACCTGATCACCTCCCAAGCAGAAACTAATACTCAGCCATAAAAGCGCTGAGCAAACTGTTCTGATTTTGTAGAATGGGATGGCGGAAGGCAGGGAATGTGTGAATGAATGTGTGCAAGTCGTCTTCTGTCTGTATGGCCTTCTGCGGTTCCTGTTTTCTGACCGTTGAGTGTACCGGGAGTACCGGACAGAGGAGTTGTGTGTGTGATGTTTAATCCCCTTTTGAATCGGCTAGCGAGACCCCTCCACTCACTAGCCACCCTCCCTTTCCTTCTGTGTCTGTCTTGATCTTAAAAAAACTTTGTTGGTGATGTGTATGCATGTTGAGTTTTTGAAGAGATGTGGTAAGTGAAGGGTTAATAGAATAAGGAGATGTTATGTACAGAAGGGACAAGAAAAGTAAAGAATGTTGATTACTGAGATTTATTATGGGAAAAGTAAAGGTGGTTTAAGGCATGCGGGAGAAAGTCTGTGTAAGTGAAGATGTGGGAAAGAGAAGTGTTAAAAGGCGGGGGGGCTGCTTCAGGGTGAGTTCACGCAGCAGTGTTGATGTTTAGGTTTTCTCTGGGATGATAAAGAGCCTTGCCTGAACAGCAGCAGCAACAACAATAATAAGTGTGCTTAACATTTCCAATAAAAAGGAAAATTTAAATGACTGATGAACACTGCAAAACCTTTCGGTAAATGAAAATTGGTTGTTTAGCTTTCTTTCCTTGTAAGACACCGATGCAACTCCTGTTCTTGTCTCTCATCCCCACGGCCCCTCCCCTTCCTAAAAGCCCTTAGGTTTAGGTTAACCCTTGAGGAACTAGGAAAAGACAGTAGCGAGGAAGATTCCTGTTTTCAATGAATTGGCAAACTCATTGAGCCTGGAGGCTTGGCAAAATAAGAATCCTGTTAGTGTGTAAATGAGAAAATAAACTTTTAGACCAGGCTGAAGAGAGTGCAAGGGCACAACACAATACCAGATTAGAAATCATTCCACCCCAGTCTGATTTTTTAGTAAGACTCTCTCATGTCTTAGAAAAAAGAAAGGAAATTCTGCCTCAATGAAGATTTAATGGGCTGGCAATTTGCAACTTTCATTCATCCACCTTCTATGTTGAAGAAAGCCTAAACAAAAAAAGAGGGGAACTTTAGAATTGGATGATTTTTGGATTTTCTTTTTTGGAGGAGGAGATAGATTTATAAAAGGCACACCTTGTCTGAATACGCTTCCAGCAGTGCCTCTTCAGGAAAACAGCCAGTCCCCTTGCCTCCAGGGGAGGATGGAAATGATGGCAGCCTGGAGAGTGAAGGTGCGAGAAGCAGCGGGGTGGTGGTGGAAGCAGAGAGCAAAAAGGAGGCTACTCCCCCCACCGTAATCATCCTCTTAATTCCAGCTTGTCAGACTCCCTTGCTTAGTTCATTTGATGTTTAGGATTTCAGAAGTAGGCAGACGAATAAAGCCAAAAGTAAAGAGCTGAGATTTGCAAAGCAGCAGGATTCCTTGCTAGCTTCTATAAAGCCACTGAAGGAGAGAGAAGCAGTGCTGAGAGATAGGAATCTGACTATCTGACTGTAAAGGCACTATGAATCAAAATATCTGTGGTCTGTGTTGAGGGCAGACTGAAGGAAGGTTTTGTCCCTCATCTCACAGAGAGAGAGGAGTTGTGAAATCCTGGAGGAAGTTGGCAGCAAGAGCATGAATAGTCCCCGGATGCGAGGTAGTCCAAAACTGTGAAAGAGAGCCCCCACCAGAGCAGCAACTGGAAAGGCTCCCAGGTGCACTCCCAGCAGGCAAAAAGGGGGTGAATGAAGCACCCCTACAAGCGAAGCTGGGGGGGGATGATTGTGCATCTCTGAGCTGGAAGAGATGATGGTGCATCTCGAGCGGGGAAGTGAAGCTGCAGCTGAAGGACTCTGACTAAGAAAGGCCCACATCATATAGGCTCAAGCAACAGATCTGCATTTGTCCATAAGATCATCTAGGATTAAATCACTGTACTTGGGAGAGTCACATTGTACCTGAAACCTCAGAACTCAAGAGAAGTGGAGAGGATGAAACAAAATCCTGATGACATAGTAATTTAACATGTATGGCCTGAACAACAGCCCTGGCTATGTTTTTGGACTGGATGCCACCATAGGGCAAGTGGTACCACCTACCTAGCCCAGTATACAGAGGCTTTTCACTTTCACTCCATGTGCAGCCCACAACAGAAAAACCAGGCGTTTTTTTTGTTCTTCCGAGAACCCCACATGATAGGCACAACACACCTCACAGAACCATAAGGTTGTCCCTTTTTAGCCCAAGCATGAAGCCATTTTTGGGTGGATTAAAAATGACTCTACAGGTAGGAGTTAGTGCAGTTAGGAGTTAGAGAGAGTTATGAGTAAAGATGTTAGTTTAGGGACTCCCCTTTCTACAGGTACACCCCTTCCCCTTCCAACCAGGAGAGATGGGTGGAGGTTGGAGACTGTATATGGATTGTGGCAGGCATAGGAGGGGCAGTACTACAGATGTATGTGTATGTGTGTATGTGGCAATTATAGGTGATGATGGGGATGATGCTGGGCAAGGAAGGTTGGGAGATGAGAATGTTAGTAATAGCTGGGTATGTTCTCATGGACAAGGGTTAGGAGATTGTCCCAACTGTAATGTGAGGTAATGTAAAGTTTGAAGTTCTTGTATTTCCATAGGAATGCCCAGGAAGGTATCCTAATATTGATCTCTCCTGTGGTTAAAGAAATGGGTTCATTGTGTCATATGAGAATGAGGGAGGCTGGTCCTCCTTAAATAAGTTCTGGAAAGAAACCTGCTTTTACAATGGAAAATGGATACATAGTTTGTCTTCTAGATGAATTGCTTTGGCAATTTCACTCAGTACACCAATCAGTATAGGATAAACAGTTTGGCTGAGAATGAAAAGAGCTAGAGTTGAAAAGCTATGGGTATGCTCCTGACAACACATATCTAAAAGGCAGGGAGTCGTTTAATGTGAGGCAAATGCGTTGTTGGCTGTCACCCCAACATGAAATTGGTTGGACTATCTTTTATGATGTAAATGAGTTTTAAATGTGAAAAGGGTAGTCTGCAGATGTGGACATGGTTATCTGGTTCCCTAAGTAAGCATGGGTAAAACCACTGTTTATAGAATTGCTTTGTACTTAAGTAATGGCCTTCCTAAATCTGCCTGTCTGTACTCTGCATGTTAAAGTATTTTCAAACTGTAATGCTCAGTAATGCTCAATGCTTCCATTGGGAAGGAGAAAGCTCTGGTGATATCTTAATGGCAATTGCTAAGAGTTTAGCGGAAAAGGGGGGTGGATTATGGCCGGGAAACCTGCTAACCCATTCAAGATCATCTTGAAAAGGCAGAAACAAGATCAGGCTAGACTCTACTATTACCACACCAGAAGCTGGTAATTCTACGTACAGTCAGACCTGCAACTGGAGGGGAACGAAGAAGGCTTTACCGCTACTAACTGGAAAAGTAGCCCAGCATAAGCCGGATCCAAGAATAAATAATACTAACATGTGGGTTATACTGATAATTGTATGTTGTATGCTGTATGTTGTAATCTTGTGAAGTTCATCAAAATCTTTGCTGTTTAATCTAACAGACAATAGTAATGCTGTAGAAGTGCAAATTATCAAGTTGCATAATATAGTATCAGATATTACTATAGGTCAGCACCACTGGCTAGATTGGCTGCCAAACCTGGGATGGTTGTATTGATGGTATCTGTAGTGCTTATGCTGTGGCTATTGGGCTTCTGTATTCCTCGCTTTGCTTGATGGATAAGTAGTCTGTTTCAGACCTCAGCTAGTAGAACAGCAGCACTATACGCTCTCATGGCTCAACATGATGTTAAGTAAGGTGTAATTTGTTATGAAATGCTATAATTGTGGGAAATTACGCATTTAAGGGGGGAATGAATAGACTGTGGAAGTGGGTCAGTCTAGGTAGCCTTAACACTCTAAAAAAGTGTTAGAAGAAATCCTCCAAAAGGGTGTGTCAGGCAAGTCAGAGTATGTTCCTCTTGCAAGATGCTGTGCTCTGCTAGTAAGATAACGGTGAAGGCTCAGCAGAGTTTCTGTCTTCATTACAAGGTTAGGACAAGGTGTGCATTGTATGTTGGTAAACCATTTTCTGGAATGTAAACAAACTAAGAAGATAAGGGAAAGTAAAGGCTACAGCAAAACCTCTGAGAAGGAGGGGCAAGGAGAAATGTCTTTGTGTGTCAGAAATGCTATAAAATAATTCTGCTAACTGAATTGGGGGTTTGGCATTTTGGCCAGCCAAGCAGCCCGGTCGACCTTGCAAATTAACTTTTAAATAAATTATCATTTTCCTACTTTGTGGTCTCCTTGTCTTGAGCTCCTGCAACACTAGCAAAATAATCATTCTAATTCAGCAGGAAATCTTCCTTAAGTGAACCTGATGACTTTCAAAAGATTTAGAAGCAACTAAGAACTTCCTTTGACAATGAGAATTCTCTCTAAGGCCATTTCCACACTACATTGTTATAATGCTATTATTCCACTTTCAACATCCTATGGAATTCTGGAGTTTGTAGTTTACTGAGGCCAAAGAGCTCTCTGGCTGAGAATTCTAAATGCCCTCCCTAGACTGCTAGCCCCAGGATTCCATGTTGAAAATAGAATAATAGCACTATTAACAGTGTAGCATGGAAATAGCCAAAATGTATTGAAAATAATGCATTTTTGCAGTTTTCTTTTTTGGCTTGACTTTTATGGATTTTTAAAAACTCATCTGTCACTCTTATTTCTTCCATTAGCACTCAACAAAACATTCAGTGCCGGAGAGAAATGGATTAATACTCATGATACAGCATGACTAACAACTTTCATGAATGTTTGAAGTGGGCAGTTCAGTATATCTTTGAGAAACCAATCATCAAAACTGTATTTGCTCCCTTGCAACTACTCTGATATTTCTCCAAACATTTGTTTCCATTTTTTCCCTCAAAACTTTTGTTTTTTCAGATTTTTTTCACACACCTTAGCGGCATTACTAAATTTAGAGCATGGTAATGAGAAGAAAAAAAGACTTTCACCTGCCTTGAAGCAGTGGCTGATTAATAAACATGTTCTGAAAAGTTCTGTGTGATTTGTGTATCTTGTGGCTATCCGGCTGCCAGAATTTCCAGCATTAATATTCAGAACCTTTATCTATTTAAGATGATATGGAACACATGTATGTTGCTTTCACTGTTAAACAAAGCATACTTATGTATTCAGTCTCCTGTTTGGATTCAGAAAAAAAATTCAGCATGTCTGTGCTTTGTGAATCATATCTGTAGCATTGGGTATTTTTGGCATGCTCTTTCCTGACATCTATTTTCATGTAATGAGCATGTGACTTGGAATCCAACAGCCTGTGTGTATTGTGGGCAGACTGATTCTCTGTACTACTGATGTTCTGATCTTCATCTGAATCACTAGTATTACCTTTAAAAAATGTTTTTAAAACGTTAGCAAGTCAGTCTGTAATAAGATTTTTTTTAAAAAAATAACTATTAAATTAGTATTTGTATTGTACCATAATCCACAAGAAGCTTTACAGAGTAGGATATTTCCTACTCCTAAGTAGGATGCCTAAGATGTGAATGCGAGGTTCAAAAAGGGAGCAAATGTGACCAAACCCACATGTAGCCTCAAGCTTTGTATACGAATGTATCACTTCCAGCAACCAGGCAAACAATGCTTAAAATCCACCACTTCTCCTGGAATAGCCAAATGAAGTTAATGGTACTATTCTAGAGTAAGTGATTTGAAGATGGCAATCATATAGGCAGCAGAATCTATTTCCTAAACATAAAGAGATCAGTGTTCTCACAATTGAAAACAACCTATCATTCCAGTATTATTATTGGATTGTGGGGCTTGTGTATTTTCACTTACATTTAGATGTTCAAAAACTGTCCTATAAGTTCTAAATTGACTTGTTGTCATAGTTGTAATTTTTAAGCAGCTACTAAAACCTAGCAAATTGTCTTCCCTGTATTTAAAGAAGCATTTCTATCTGCCACCAGGAGAGGGCAGATCTGCACTGTGGCTTGATTGCTGCTGGACTCAAATCAGAAATGTGTCACTAACTAACTTTGCAGATGAATAAATAAAACAATTTTTCCTGGCTTTTAATTGACTCAGTGATTATCTATTCTCTAAAACTCACTGCAAGACCATCTGTATTTGTGATTTTCAAGAACAATTCTTTTTCTCTCTTCTTACTGTTAGCAATCACTGATTTGAGGATTATCTTCAGTCTTATACTATATCTTGAATTGTTTCATAATTAACACTATTCTTTTATAAAAAAGAAAGAAATCACTTTTAGAACTATGAATGCGGCTATTCTATGGTCCACAAATAAAACATTCTATTTATTATTTTTCTTCCTTGAGAGTTTCAAACAATATCTTTTCTGTAAAGGAAGTGTTTCTGTATGTGGGACAGACACAATACATTTTCTGTATACTTAAAATATATGTATCTACCCCATACCTGTCTTCCGATGCAACTGCAGCTGGCTGCAGTTCCTTGCTGTTTCTCTTTAAAAAAAAAAAAACTTAATATCTCCCAAGCTCACTGAATGCTTGCATTTCAGCCAAAGGCCACCTGTGGCAATAACACTAGAAATGTGCAACTATTAAATGATCAACAGGGAATGTACAACTACCAAGCAAAGGTCAAGGAACAGACTGACTTTAAATTCAACCAAGAAGACTGACACTAAAATTTAATTCCAAACAACGGATGGCAACAAACTCAACACTCAAAATGAAGGTCTAAACGTTTCAGTTCATCCAGAAGAACCATATTGCATACTGGCAAGAAGACGTGAGGGCCAAGTTGACACTTTGATGTCAGTGGTTCTGCTAAAGCCACTGTTGACAAGAACAATCTGAATAATATAAATTTACAAATTTCCTGCTTTCTACAGATTTAATTTAAATCTTCCCATTATTATATAGTTTTTAGTCAGCACACGCAGATTTAGTCAATAAATATCTATTAGTGGATCACAACAGGACTTAATTGTGTCATTCGGCACTGACACTTTTTCTTAAAAAACAATTCTTGTCTTCCCGTTGTAACCTTCATTTCTAAGCACATTCAGAAATATTTGCAACTAATTCAGTGACAACCATTTACATTATACAAGTGTTGCTGACTAGTTCCATCTGGAAAAAAATAAATTTATTCCTAAGTCTTCTGAGGGTTTTGTTTGTTTTCATTTTTTGGCCTGGTAATATTACTGTGTCTTTAAATGGAGTGTAAAAAGGCCAATACAACGGCCATTTCCACACTACACTGCTATAATGCTACTATTCCACTTTCAAAATCCAGTGGAATTCTGGGATTTGACGTTTGCTGAGGCCAAAGAGTTCTCTGGGTGAGAATTCTAAATGCCCCTCCCTAAGCAACAAACCCCAGGATTCTATAGGATCTTGAAAGTGGGAAAATAGCACTGTAAACAGTATAATGTGGAACTGGCCAATGAACGAATGTAGTTTTGCTATCTACATAATTGCATAATTATAGGATTGTACTATAATGCGTGTGTCCATGAAAATGGCTTAAAATTTTCCCATTCTCCCTTCCACTCCTAGTTATGGTTGATGAACGCTGTTTGCTCCTTAAGTGGACGAAAGGTGTACCACTTACTGCTGATTTTGATGATTTATTTCATTTATATCTCATCTTTCACCTCTGGTACTCAGAACAGAACTTCCACTTCACAACTACTTATAGGCTGGTAACTTACCCAACGGCAATTAGTAAGCTACCGGGATGAACAGAGAACAGCTGCCCAGATTCTTCTCATATCCAAGTACACAGTAATGACATGGTGAGTTTGGATCTTTCCTCATACTCATCTCTGGACACAGACTACAACTTCCTTGCCCTACTGCAACATATTTTTACTTTTATGGAAATGTCTGGCAAGAAACCGTGGTGTGTTACAGCTTGTGGCAGAGGATTTTATGGCATGTTCCAAGACCCACAGATGTAGCTTATGCAGGATATTGGTCAAACCTTGAGGACCACAGCAACCCATGCCTGTTCCTCGGAGGGACAGAAGAGCAGCCACCATCTGTTGAACTTCATCTTCCCCACTACTATCCCTTTCTCTTGTGTGTTGTATCATATTAGATTGTAAGTCAGAGGGCAAGGAACTTTCAAATTAACAATGCGTAAGCTGCTCTGGGAGGTTTTGGCTGAAAAGAAGTGTGTAAATGCTCTAAATAAAAAGAAAATCCAATGGAACCTAAACATTCTAAGGGGGGAATGGCAAGCTGTTGCCCAGGAAAGGTTACCTGCCATCACTGAAGAATTGTTGGGAAGCTTCTAATAGATCACAAGTTTCCCCAGAGCTCGGTTTAAAAAACTTCCCCTATATAGCCAACAGTGTGGACTCTACTCGTCACTCTAAGCCAGTGGTTCCTAATTTTTAGTTCTCTATATGGTTTAAACTATACTTCCCAGAATCCATGACCACATTAGCTGGGGTTTCTGGGATTTAATTCCACAAATATCTGGGAACTAAAGTTTGAGAACCCCTGCTCTAGACAAATTTCTGCTGGATTTCTTACACACATACACACACATAAAACTTCATCAGATTTCAAGAGGCACTTATTAAAAGCAGTGATGCATTCTCTATCCATCTAAAACTTGAACAGCATCCCTTACTGACCTCCTCTGAGAAGCGCTTATTAAGCTAGCTTCTTCCACTTGCCAACCCACTTTTGGCCACCAACAGTGCTTTATCTCTTGCTATGGTAAGATAGTCCTACTTCTGTGCATCCAAGGTGAATCCCTGCATCTCTTCTGATGAAAAATAGAAGAGAGCCCAACTTGATCTTTGACACTTTAAAACTAAATAGTTATTTTACTAGAATTGCTAGTCTTTAAGGTATCATGGGACTCTGGGTGTTTTTTGCTACAATGGACTCACACAGCTAACACTTTTAAATATATCCCAGTGAGGAAAATGCAGAATATACCAGTGTTGAATATGGAGCCAGTACAGCAATCAACTACCTGCCTAACCCCTCTGCTCATACATATGTTTATCTCCTAACTGGTTAAAAAATACAGTCCTCCCTCCACAGTCACATGTCTGACCTTTGCAAATTTGATTATTCATGAGGCACATGCTTGCCTCCCCCGCCACCAATTTTCCTCCTCCTATTTCCTTGCATTCCTCACCCCAGGCTTGTGAAGCTTGTGTTTTTTCCTTTTCAGTTAGTAAAGCCCCCCACACTGCTGGAGGCATGTTCTCTCTGCCATGTGGATGAACATTCTGCTGCATAATGGCTGCTGATTGGTCAGGTACTCTCTTTGCTCCTATTTCTCCTTTCTCAAGATGGCTACTGCCTTTTAGCTTGTCTTTTTTATTCCCGCTCAGAAACACCAGGGCCAGAGAACAAAAAAATGGGAGGGGGAAGCTCTGCAGGGAAATGGGAGAGAGATCATGGAGTGGGGGTTCATGGTTTTTCCACTTTCATGAGAGTTCTGTGCCCCAAAACCTTGTGAAAGTAGAGCGGCTACTGTATACTCGACATAGGCCATTTCTGCACAGGTGGGGAGGATCGGTTCACTGCCTGTCAAAAGCAGTGTTTTTATATTCTGATTTGGAAACTGAATTCAGAAATTCAGAAACTGTGCAGTCTGCAGCCCCCCATTTACATTGTTCTACTGTGGGGAACAGTGGTTGCTGCATCCTCAATAGCAAGTCCCTGGCCACTCCTATTCCCCTCCCTCACCCCACCCTGCCATCACTGATTGGTCTGTTTTTAAAAACACACAAACACATTTTTAACACATTTCTGTGTTGCTATGTTTGTGTGTAGGAATGTATGTTAGTTGATATGTGGAAAACACACATTTTAACAGTCCACTACCAGATCCACTCTCTTCCTGCTATCCGTTTAACACAGGAAGACAATAATGACAGCAGCTTGTCCTTTGATGGGCGAGGAGAGATAGGGATGGACATGATGGAAGGGACAGCCTGGGAACATCCATAGCTGGCCACTTCTGCGATGTGAATCAATGCTATGCTTCTGCATGTAGGCGAAAACCGAAGCAGAACCAGTTTGGGAGATTTACATTGGAGTTTTTCAGGTTTTTACATACAGTGGTTTCGCATTGCAGTGAACTGCAGTGAACCGTTCTAGGAGTTGAAAACATGCAGAACCACGAGGAAAGGTATGATGCTAAAATGGTACAATGTGCAGACCAGAGGGTAAGAATTCGACACTGCTATGATGTATCAGCTTCATGCAGAAATGGCCATAAGTCTCACTGACAGATAAGTAACAGTCTCTCATTTTGAATGTACTTTTAGAAAGGGTTAACAATCACAGATATGTTTCAAAACATTTTAAAATGTGATATGTTTAAAGCTTTTTCTCATTCAAATTATTAGAAAGATGGAATCACAAACAAACAAATTACAAGTAATCACTCTGGTGATTCATTCAAGAGCAGACTGTTGGGAATAGCAACTTTTGCATACTCTGAATTCACTGCTAGTTAGGTTGCATGATCACTGTAAGTTCAGGGGCAAAACCCAAGTTAACTTCCTGTTCATTTGTTCACACCCACTGTCTTCCTCTCACATGTAAGCATCCTTTCTTCTTGAGTCTTTGTCTCTCTTTTTGCCTCTTTTCTTCTTCTGCCTGCCTTCCTGCCAGCATATGGCAGGAGCACTCCTGGGGAGAAGCCCCAATGAAAGCATGTAATTGTAATTTTTCCTGCTTTTCTTCAAGAACATGAACCTGTGTAGATTTGAACAAATATCTGTAAGTAAACTATTTTTATATACTTTTTAAAGCAAAACTGAGTTTGTGTTTACTTCTCAGCTAGAGTTAAGTGTGTGAGAGGGAATAAGATGGGCAGGCAAATTGTTCAAACTTCCATTTGTGTACTAATTGCTCCGCTGTGTAGAGAGATCCACCAAATCTTTCTCATTTTCCAGTACAGATCAATTGCCAATTTCTCAGCAGAGAAAAAATAAGTCAAAAATGACATAATCAAAGACACAAAACCAACAAATAGCTATGATATTATTCAGTGTTTTCCAGCCAGGGTTATATGTACTCCCAGAGGTACAAGCAAGAACATTTAGGTGTCCCCCCAAAAAAGCATAATGGAGGAAAAAGCATCATTTATAAGCCATTCATGGAGGATTTCACAACTCACTGTGGTTCTTGATTGAGTTGGTGTTCCTGTCCCAGAACCTTAAGGGATGGGTGAGCAGGAGAATCATAGAGATAAAGAGAAGAGTGACACAAAAGCTGAACTTCTGGCTTCCACTAACCCACAAACTTTAAAAGAAACTTTCTCACATATGCACATGCAACCTTTTATTTGAGTTGCTTTGACCCTAGCCCCACCAACGCTAGGTAGCTTCTCAAACCTTGCATTAGTGCACTCTTTTCTCCCTCTTCCTTGTGTCCCTCTCCAAGAGGAGACAGCACTCCCAGTGAAGACATCCAGTTTTGCCCCAACTCCATCTGAAGGAACGGTGCACAGCACCAACTGCTCCTCTGGGAGCAAACTGGATCCTGAGACCTCAGAGAGCATCTAGGTGGGTAACAGGGCCTAATGGGATGGAGAGGCCCAGACAGGATGGCTGACCTTGCCTTTCCTTCCATGAGTGTGGGAACATCTCCTCAGAGCTCACAGAATCTTTCTCATTGAGATTTTTCTACATCAAAGAAAGGACATAGCGTCAGGGGACGTACAATTCATAGAAACGGGATGCAAAGGGGTATGCAAATGAAAAAATGTTGGGAAGCACTGAAATTATTCATAACAATAATAGCAGCAATTAATCACAAATCAGTCTTTAATAGTTGTATTTCTCTTAATTTTTTTCTCAATAGAGGTGTAATAATTGTTGGCATATAAGAAACCTGTATAAACTACCTGTGATCAATTAAAGATTGCAATATAAGTGAAGCTACTGGATTTCCCTTCCAAATCCTTTTGCAAATGGAGACAGGACAGTTTGCACTTTGAAAGAACAATCATGTCGTTCAGGTACACAAGTTTACCCTAATTTTTGTTAGTTTCTATCATTTCAATACACTGCAACCTTAGTCATGTTCACTAGGAAGAAGTCAGTAGAACTTACTTCCAAGTATAGAAGAGTTAAAAGCTGAAGGACATGAATTAAACTGGTTCCCCTGGCATCAGTTGAAAGAAAGGTACAAAATGGACCAAAAATTATATGGATTTGAAAGACAGGAAAATGAACTAGATCAATTGTTGAAAGAACATCAAAAGAAGAGAATTTCAAAACTTTATTAATTATTATTAAAATTCAATTATTATTGAATCTGAATTATTATTGAATCCAAGTCAATAAAAGAGTCAATGATTAAGTGGGCTCAAAATATAGGTCGTCCAATCGAGTTAGATGCCCGGGACCTGCCCAAAGGCTAAGAAATTTTGGAAGGGAATTCACAATGAAATTTTAAAAAACTGTAAAGTTAATTTTGAAATGGTACCAGAATTTTACTTATTTAATATATTAGGTCAGAACCGGGAGATTAAAAAACAATAGAAGATATTATTGTATTTGATTACAGCAGCACGGTTGACCTATCCACAACACTGGAAAGATAAAACAGATACTCAATTAGATGAATGGAAATTAAAAATGTTAGACATGGTAAAGACTGAAAAACTAGCATACTCCCTTAAGAATAAAATGGTTCAGAATTTTGAAAGAGAATGGAAAAGAGTAATGCTTTGGTTAAATGTGTAAATGTTTGTGGGTCAAGTATGTCAGAATATTTGACAAAGATTATGTATAAGGGAGAAGAAGGATTCAACTGGATAATTTTTGATATACAGAAGTGGGGCGGGGAACGGATGGGTTATAATAATGATATATATATTTGTGTTTACATATGCTTTTATGTATTTTGAAAATTAATAAAAATTCCTTAAAAAAAAGAATGTACTTCCAAATAAATGTTCAGTTAAATAACAGAATAAAAATTATATTATTGTACAGCACATGGTTTTTACTCCATTCTACTTTTTCCAGACTTTAATGAAGCATTCCCTTCTTCTTTTCCAGGAATTCAGCAAGCAAGTAATATGTATATAATTTCTCTAGCCTGCTGATGATAAGCAGATCAACAATTTTTTTGCCAAATCATTAATTTGGCATTAATTCAGGAAAAGAATGATTTTATGTCATTAGTACCTTCTACTGCTAACTTTTGCAAAAATGAGTTCTGAGGATGACTTTAAAGCTTTTCCTTAAAAAGTGTTATGACTAAAATGAATCATAGTTTATAAAAATATACAATCGAATATGATAATACTTTCAGCATAAAGTGGAATGATTCTACCTCTCAGTACTACAACTGCATTAAAATGGAATATATAAAAAGCCTATTGTTAAAACTACTTAACTTTTTCACAGCCCTTTTCTTTTTAGAAACAAGTAACATTTTAAATTACTATGCATGAAATACCCTTTTATGCTGCATTAATATTAAAATGTTTTGATAATGAACACACATCACAAACAGAGTTGTCCAGAATGTTTAAAATATAAACACATGAAAGACCAATAAGTGATAAAACAGAGTTAGCTTAAACCTGATTTCTGAATAGAAGGGACTGAAATTGCAATGGAAATTCCATAAACACACCTCCCTCATCAATACCTAACACTGCTCAGAGGAACTTAAATATTCATAAAATGATAGGCCGATATCGCACCCAAAAAACTTCTGCAATCAAGACCTTATGGAGTATATTCTACATATGTGCAAGGCAGATGAGTACTGGGATCAATTACCCACACTATACATTAAAGACCTGCACTATGCCCAAGATTAATTTTGAAGGCAATAGGTTTGAATATAAATGTTTTTATATGTATACAGTGAATGAAACTGGCATTTCTTAGGCATAAGTGAGTGCTGGAGGACCTAAATATCCTAAAGCCACCGGATCCTGTTTGATCTTGGAAGCTAAGCAAAGTCAGCCCTGCTTAGTACTTGGAAGGAAGACTCTCAGGTGCTGTAGGTTGTATTTCAGAGGAAGGAATTGGCAAAACCACTGAATGTGCCTTCTTAGAAAAACCCTATGAAATCAATGGAGTCGCCATAAGTTGACAAGCGACTTGAAGGCGCGCGCGCACACACACACACACACACAAATTCTACGATTCTACAGTGAAACAATTCAAGAGACGTCTTCAAATGCATGCACACAAGGGACTGCTAGCCTCTGCATATGGAATTTAAAAGACTGTGCATAGGAAACGACAAGGGATGTCTTGCCTTCACACACACACACAAAAAGGCACAGGATATTACATAATCACGCAAATATGTAAGAACAGCTGTACATAATCTATGTACCCCCATACTTTCATAAACAAACCTTAGAAACTACGCAAGTCGTTCCACACAAAATAATAATATAACCGTAAGCGTAACCAATTGATGTAATCCACATTATTTTTCACATGCAGTTTAGGCCCTTTCCACATGCGGGGGAGAAACAGGGCAACGCATGCGGAAACGGAGCTTACCTGAAACCGGGTTACTCCGTCACCACGAGGAGCAGTGCTCCACACTCCAGTGGCACCCGGCGGCATCCAAAATGGCGGCTTCCGGCTTCCGGAGACTCTCCACCAACCAGAGAAGCTCGCCAGCTGGAACTCGCCCCCTGGCAGCTCTGCAGGCACATGCTTGCGCACGCCTGCAAATCTACATGGGGCACTGCGACAGGGTAGAATGCTCGTGTTTAATAAACACGTGGCACCACCCCTTCCGGTCGTGTCAGGATGGTTTGAGGTGTGGAACCTCAAAATTAAAACTGACCCTGCGCACTCCAAGATGTAGATGACCTCCGGTCGAGGTTGTGCTATGCCGTGTTATTTACCCCGTGTGGAAAGGACATGCATACTTGCTTGCGTACACATGGAAGATGTGAAGGTATTCAACAGCACTATATAGATTTTAATACTGCTTCACACTCAGCACATATTTTTTGCAAAGAATATTCTCCCCGCCATAAAAAATCAAGTTGACTCCAACTCCTATATACATGCTGTGGAGGGATGCAAAGTAGAATTGCACTAGTGCTTACTACATATACTCATCACCAGGTTCCTATGCTGGTGCTATAGACTTCCTAGCCAAACTAAACCTGAAATGTCGTCTTCTATGAAAACACAATGAAAACTAACTGCTCCTCCTGCAGAGAGAAGAGGCCTAATGTTGCCCAGTCTATGAAGCCACACATACGGTGAACTGCTCCTACTGTCTCCCACTCTCACAATTAACCAAAAAACCTCCGGATTCGCTTCCTATCCCATCCTGCGTCCCTTTCTTCTGTCTCATTTTTACCTGGCCCATGAGTTTCCCTCAGAAGGAGGTTGTGGATCTTGTTGCTGGGGAAGGTGCTGCCACTGCTATTGCCTCCTCCTCCACCTGCCACCGCCGCGTCGCTGCTGATGTAGGTGCAGAGCCCCTTGCCGTCAAGGAGCGCCTGCAAGGGTTTCTGCTCATCGCTTCAGGGCCAGCAGCTGAGTCCAGAGCTGCAGTGTTCAGTGTACACGCTGCATGGATGCCCTTCTTCCAAGGTGCACGTCAGGCAGCAGCAGCAACCTGGCTCCTGTACCAGCTCTGAGCACTCGGGCACCAATGGCTTGCACTGCTCCAGCACCCGAGAGTCGCACGGGTCGCACCGCACCAGAGGCCCCACTGCTGCCACCAGCCGGCTCTGCAGCGCCGCCACCAGCTTTGCCACTGCCCACAGCAGCACGTAGAACCGTGATACCATAGTAACGGGGACAGGGCGGCAGAGAGGGGAAGAGAACTGCAGACAGGCAGGAGAGAAGAACCAAGGCACAGCCGCCGGGTGGCAACCAGTCTCTGGCAAAGGTGGGGCCCCTTCGGTGCACAGAGCAGGGAATAGTCAAGCACAGGCACCCCAACACAGACGCGAACACATCGGAATCCACAATCACACCCTCACGCACATACACACACTTCTGAAGTGGAGGGGCAAAAGCACAGCGCCTTCACTGCTTGTGGGTCCGGTAAGAAAGCCGGGAGAACAAGAGTTACATGTACTTGTACACTCTGTGTGTGCACCAGTAATATTAACAAAAAAAGAGTGCTGCGGAAGGGAGGTGTCTACACATCTTTTTCTACTTCAAGGAATTCAAAAAGAACAGCCTCTTCTCAGATGCACACCACAATACGCAGTAACAAGCCAGGTAAACTCAAGAACAGATCTGTAAGAGGAACAAATCTCCTATTCCCTTCTTTAAGACTAATATATAGGTATTAAAATGCATGTCTTATATATTTAAAAAACCTGTCAATTTCCTCATTCTTTTCAAAAGCTGTAAATCGCTGGCTTTGGGACTTACATTTTTTAACAACACAATATTTTAAAAATCCACAAAAAAAAAGAAGCAGCAAAGATTATTTGGATGCGGGGGGGGGGGGAGAAAACCTTAAAGACTAAAAAGGAAAAAAAGAAGGGATGGAAAATAATAAGTTTAAAAAGGTAAGTTCCTTGTTTGTTTAATCTCTTTATTGCGTATTTTTGTTCACCTTCTCCCAGGCATCATTACAGGGCCATTCCAAGGCTTTTCTGTGCAAACTCATGCAAAACAATTTTCTCCTAAGTACCATATCTGCTATCAAAAGTCCTAATACCTTTTTATTCCTTTTAGCAGGGGGCAGATGGTAACAGGAGTTTTCTGCTCTTCCTGATGTGCAAGTTTATCAAATATCCCTCTAAATTTTGTTGGTTATACTGTGCTATTCAAGCCATTCATGGTTTTTAAAATGTAGTCAAATACTGTGGCTGTCTTTATTTTTTTTTTAAAAAAAATTGCTTTGGTATACACTAGTCATTTAAATAAAATTAATTCTTCAGTACAAAATAAAAATTGGAGAGATTTCTGAATTACTGTTCAGAACACAAGAATATTCAATATTCAAAGATGCAGCAAGACTGATCAATTTCAGCCACTCTCCAGCAGTAACAGCTTTCAGTCATATATTTTATCTGGTTAGATTTCTAAATCCAAAGAGGAAAGGATAAAATGGATTTGTTTCTTAAAGTAGTGCCATCACAAGCCAACTGTGTTAGCAAAATACAATCACATCCAAAATCCACAAAACAGCAATACCTTTATTGCGCTAACCAAAAATGTACAAAATACATCAAGTGTTCAAAACTCCACTGGCTTCTTCATCAGATAAATGTTTAACACCTTTACCTGATGAAGAAGACTGTGGAGTTTTGAACACACACAGGAGATGAACAAATCCTACAGGAGAAAAAGCAAAATGATTGTTGGAGTCATCTTGTTATTGTTGTCATTTGTTGCTGTTGTTGTTGTTAGTTAAAATGATTTGAAGCTTCAAAAGTTTGCATGATGGTTGATGCAATAAAGGTGTCAGTGTTTTGTGGATTTTGGATGTGTTTGTATTTTGCTGTATGGCCAACATGGCTACCCCGAATGTTTTTTGTGTAAGCAAAATGTACTTTTTAAATGAGATAATTGCAAAATCAGTTGGCAAGCCACTCACTCTTCTAGTGAATCACTTTTTAAAATGGTTTCTAGATAACTCAATTAATTTGTGCATGTGACTAGTCTGATTTCATTATATAAAAGAAACTGAGGCTGATTTTTCTTGTAGGTGATGTTAGAATACACATTTTAATATGAGTTCAAGCAGTGGTCAGTTAATTCCAGATTTCTTCAGAATCACTATACGGTATAGCAGGGCTTTCCAAATGGTGTGTCATGACATGTTAGTGTGTCGCCTGAAGTGTGTACATGTATCACCTTCCCTGGCCAAGAAAGAACACCCCCGCCCCAACCTTTCCCACTGCCACCACTCTTCCCAGGGTCTCGGGGCAGGGAACATTAGGAGCACCGCTCTAGCACTCTCATGCTTGCTCATGGTGGAAGGGGGAAAGGAGTTTGCTCTCAACTCTGTCCTTGCAAAGACAAATGGAGGGATCCAAGCAGCAACTGCAACCCCTTCCACTTCATCCCCACTCCAGCTTGCTTGTTCCTCCTCTGCCCTCCCTCTAGCCCCAGAAAAGTTTGACTAAGTAGCTGCCAGCCCAGTGTGAGTAAAAAGAGAGCAGCAATGCCAGAGGGGTTTTGCTGAGGAAAGGAGCAAGTGAGGGCCTGGAAGTGTGCAAGCTGGAGCGGGAACCAGAGAGCTCCAGCCAAAGGCTTCGGAGATCAAAGCAGCCACCAGCTGATTGACAGTGGCGGGGCGAGACTGGAGGATTCTTCTCTCAGGACATGCTCTTGCCTCAGTACTCCCTCCCCGAGTACCACCTACACAGCTTTCAGTTTTACTAGCAAACCAGAGGTTAAACTTAACCACTATACATGTGCAGTACCCTATAACAGTATTACAGTATTTGCTTTCTTGGATGGCTACTGATTTTAACAGAACTCACAGAATCTGAGCCCAGTAAACCCCTGCATGCAAAGTCTGTTTTGGGATGAGAATGTGGGAGGGCATATTTTGATCTTTGTCTACTTGTCAGTAACGCAGCACTCAAAACCACAGTTGCAGAGGTCTCTGGGGTTTCATTGCTCCAAACACTCAGCAAGCACCAAGGAACATCTCTGGAAGATTCTTCCCCTGCCTCCCCAGTCCGTTGGAGATTTTGGAAAAAGACTCCCTTCTCATAGCCTGACATTTCTCCCCCGCCATTATCCCTCTCCATCTTCCCCTTCTCTTTCATACAGTCTCCAAGCCACAAATGTGCTTTCAACAAGTATACACACATACCTTATATAGGCTCCTCTCTTTCACAAACATACAATATCTTCCAATCTCTGACACTCATTCCCCCTTTCATGCACACACACACACATACCTGCACACCTTCAACACGCACAAAACTTGTCATTTCATTTCTCTCACACATTTCCCTGTAAAGATTTTCTCTTTCTCTTTGTATCTCATGCACACTCACACAAACTTTTCCCTCACAAACACACACACACAATCTGACTTTTTCCTATTGTCTTTCGTACACTGTTTTTTACTCTCTCATACACACTTTCTCTTGGTCTGTCTCTCCCTCTTTCTCTCCTAGACACACAAACACATATACACACACACAAAGATACACTTTCTTGCTGGTTCTCTCTCACACTCATGCTTGGTTTCTCTCTGGTGATCTTGGGCAAGTCACACTGTGGAGAACAGGGTTTTTATCCTTGCTCAGCTATGGAAACACACTGGGTGCTCTTGGGCAAGTCACACTCTCTCAGCCTCAGAGGAAGAAAAAGGCAAATTGCCTCTAAACAAATCTTGCCAAGAAAACCCCACAATCAGTTTGCCAAAGATTTAGCAGAGGAGGAGGGGAAGGAGGAGGAGGAGGAAACAGTCCCAGAGGAAGGAGTGCAACTTCCATGATTTCCCCAGACACTATTTAGGCTAGATACACCTCCGGGTCTTTCCTCAGTGAGGGCAGGCCAGGATTGGGTAGGGGAGCTGCCTTTCCCACTGCTGCCATTTTCGTCAGGGTCTTTCCTTAGTGAGGACAAAGGGTGGGGGAGTCTGCCTTTCCCATTTTGCTACTCTCGCCAGAGTCTTTTCTGCTGAAGGCAGCAGACCAGGATTAGGTGAGGGGGCTGCCTTTCCTGCTGCTGCCACACTCGCCAGAATCTCTTCTCAGCAAGAGCAATGGCAGTGGGCCAAGATCACATGGGGGAACTACCTTTCCCCATCCTAAGCGTAAGCCTCTGGGTACTGTGCATGTCTAATGGGTTAGTTTAACCTCCAGTTTGCTAGTAAAACTGAATTACCGTGTCACGAAATGATATATGTCTAAAACGTGCGTCACCAATATGAAAAGTTTGGAAAACCCTGCAGTATAGGAAAGACTTTAAGACTTCTTGTGTCTCTGTTCATCTTTTGCTTTCACCAACAGAGGTTATTAGTTGCCCAATACTGAGTGAGAGATCTTAATTACCATTTTACAGATAAGTTCTATTGCAGGAAAGATTTCTGCTACCTATAATTTTAAAAACAAACAAAAAAGTCCTCTTATAAGCTTGGAGTCTTTGGTAATTCAAGATATACATGAAAAGAACAAACTCTGTTCTGTGAATACCAGCAAGACTTAAGGAGGTCGTAAAACATAAAATTCAGATATAAAGAGAGAAATGGTATTTTATACCAAGATGGGTTTTATAATAATAAAAAAAACATTTTTGTTTGTGGTCGGTTGTTTGTTACATTTGTACCCTACCTTTCCACCTGTTACCCTGTGAATTGGGGGTCCCGGGAGGGGCACCCAAACAACCAAACAACAACAAACCAGATGGGGAAATTAGCTGGAGCACTCTCTTGGCTAACGAGAGGCAGGGCAATGCAGCAGGATCTTTTACCCTATGTCTACAGCGTCAGGTCAGTGAGGAGGTAAATGTTTCAAACAATAATCAAGATTTATTAAACAGTTATTAAAGAAAAGCACAAACACACTCCTAACTAGGAAAGGAAATAGAGTTTCAAGGGGAATGGGTGATACGCCACCTGTCCTGTAGTCCTGGGGAAGCCAATTGCAGAGGAAGAAACCCGGTGTGGCGGCCAAGGGGAATCTGCTGAACCGAGCGGCAGCAAGGCAAAGTGAAGTTCAGACGGTCTGGTGAGAGTTCCAAAGAGCTCTCAGAGCGGGGCATTTTTATAGGGGAAAGAACAACCACAGGCTAGTCTGGTCTCGGGCGAAAGTTTTGGGTTGGAGACAAAGCCTCCGAAAGGTCAGAATTTGCATGATTGAGTTAGAGTCCGAATTGACAATAGTATGGCCGGTATGTAGATGCGGCTAGGTTGGCAGTTAAGTACCTAGCTCACCAGGGTGTCCTCTCAGGGCAGAGGATCTCTTTGTGGTAGCGTGCATTTGTAATGAAGGTGTTTGTTTCGGGAGGTCTCCTAAAGCAGATCTGGCAATATCTGGCTTGGTTTGGTGAGAGCAGCAAGTAGTAGCCATGCCTAGCTTTGTGCTTGTTCGGCGGGCCTCAGAAACACTTGGCTGGTGGCAGACAAGGGCCGAATTATGATATCAAAATGATGTCTTTGGTTCACCAAAGGTCAGGCCAGAACACGGTGATAACACATCTGTCAATGAGCGAAAGGTGATGTACATAGCCTCACCTTTAATCTTTCAATTGCCCTGTGAAGATGTAGTAGGCTAAAGGTAGATCCAGTGTGGTGTAGTGGTTTGAGTGCAGGACTAAAATCTTAGGGACCAGGGTTTGAGTCCCTGCTCAGCCATAGAAACCCATTGGGTGACACTGAGCATGTCACATAGTCTTGGCCTATAAGTACTGATTAATCAGATTTGACATGATGCAGAATACTTCTCTTACTACTGTTATAGATTAAGCCATGTCATAGATAAATATAATTATAGGCAATTGAAACTGTTATCAAGATGTTTTGATTTCATAAACACAAAACTCGTTTATTTCATATTGGTGAACATCTCTACCAAGTTAACATCAGTTAGTTATATCCTGCCTTATTCAAAGCCTTGGAGTCAAAATGGTTTACAAAGTTAATATAGATTAGATAAATTTTTACATCACTATAATATAGAGAAATTAAAATATATCTAAACAACTAATAGTTTAAATAGCAATTTTAAAGAATACTCATTTTTTAAAAAATACAATTAGCTGTGGCTGCTCACAATTTGACTACACTGGAGAAATATCCCTGGATGAGGACATGGACCACGAAGGAAGAAAAGAATGGTGGAGGTCAACAACTGGTTCCCAAGAGAGTGTCGCCTGGATCAATTTGGGTTCACAGTCTACATTTCCACAAAGATGGTCTTCCAGCAATGGATGGGCTGCACCTCAGAACCCTTGGCAGGAATGTTTTTGCTAACATTCTTGCAAAATGGATCAGGAGGCCTTTAAATTGAGTTCAGCTGTGGAGGGAGACAGGGCAAGGTTCAGTGAGTGCTGGGAAAATTAGCCCGAATTATATAGATAGAGTAAGCCAAGTAGTACTAGAGACCAATAGTGCAAGAAAAGTAAATTTAGTACAGGACTTCCAGGAAGGGCACATGGTCTTAAGTGTCTGTACGCTAATGCACAGAGCACGGGCAATAAGCAAGGTGAACTTGAATTCTGAATACAACAAAGTGAATATGATTTAACAGGCATCACTGAAACCTGGTGGAATGAGTCTCCTGATTGATTGGGAGTATAACCTATTTCACAGAAAAAGACCAAACAAGAAAGGAGGAGGAATAGCCTTATATGTCAAAGATGTTTTCACCTGTGAAGAGATCCATGACTTAAATTCAAGGAAGCTAGGTTGAGAGCATCTGGGTAAGAATTAAGGGAGTGAGAAACAATAGGGATGTGATTGTGCAGGTTTGCTACAGGCTTCCAAGCCAGCCTGAGGACTTGGATGAGGCCACCCTGGAGCAGATGACCACACATTCAAAAAGGACAGATGCAGTAGTAATGGGAGATTTCAACTGTTCTGATTGGCAGTCAAACTCTGCCAAGACCACAAGGTCCAACAGCTTCCTTGCTTGCCTTGCAGACAATTTCAAGGTCCAGAAGGTGGAAGAGGTGACAAGGGGATTGACTATTTTAAATCTGATCCTGAGCAACAGGGATGACCTTGTTGATCAGGTTGTGGTGGTGAGATCCTTAGGGGAGGGTGACCATGCTCTATTGAAATTTGTCATTCAATGGGAAGGGGAAGGCAAGTGTAGCCAGACGCACATTCTAGACTTTAAAAAAGCTGATTTCTGCAAACTTAGGGAGTTATTGGCTGAAATTCTATGGTCAAGAATACTGAAAGAGAAAGGAGTTCATGATGGATGGGAGTTTCTTAAAAGTGAGATACTGAAGGTACAATTGAAAACTGTGTCAATAAGGAGGAAAAATGGCAGGTGTCTAAAGAAACCAGAACGGTTGACGAAAGAACTCTCAGCTGAGTTAAGCTAAGCTGAGCAAAGAAACATGTACAGGAAATGGAAAAATGGTGAAACCACCAAAGAGGAATTCAAGCAAATAGCCAGGAGATGCAGGGAGAAGGTGAGAAACGCTAAAGCACAGAATGAACTGAGGCTTGCCAGAGACATTACAAACAATAAACAGGGCTTTTTTTATATATGTCCGTAGCAAAAGGTAAAACAAGGAAATGATACAGTCGCTGTGTGGAGAAGATGGCAAATTACTAAGGGGGAGAAGAGAGAATGCAAAACTACTTAACATCTTCTTTGTTTCAGTTTTCTCCCAAAAGGATAGAAGTACTCAACCAGGGGAGGGGGGAGCAGGTGAGGAAGGGGGAGAATGCAGCACAGAATACATAGAGAAGCAGTACTGCAATACCCAGCTAAACTAGATCAATTCAAGTCTCCAGGGCCAGTTGAATTACATACAAGGATACTAGAAGAACTGGTAGAACTCACAATAATCTTGGAGAACTCTTGAAGAACAGCAGAAGTCCTAGCAGACTGGAGGAGGGCAAATGTTGTCCCCATTTTCAAAAAGCGGAAGAAAGAGGACCCAAATAATTATCGCTCAGTCAGCCTGACATCAATACCAGGAAAGATCCTAGAACAGATCATTAACAGTCAGTTTGTAATTACCTAGAAAGCAAGACTGTAATCACTAAGAGTCAACATGGATTTCTCAGAAATAAATCATGCCAGACTAACCTTATCTCTTTTTATGATATGGTTACAAGCTAGATAGATGAAGGGAATGCTGTGGATGTAGCATAGCTTGATTTCAGTAAGGCCTTTGACAAAGTTCCCCATGACATTCTTGCAAAGAAGCTTATAAAATGCAGGCTGGGCAGGGCTACTGTTAGGTGGATTTGTAATTGGTTGACCAACCACACCCAAAGGGTGCTCACCAATGGCTGCTTTTCATCCTGGAGAGAAGTGACTAGTAGGGTGCCAGAGGGTTCTGTCCTGAGCCCAGTGCTATTCAACATCTTCATCAATGACTTGGATAAAGGAGTAGAAGACATGCTGATCAAATTTCCAGATGACACCAAATTGGGAGGGGTTGCTAATACCCCAGAAGACAGGATAAGAATTCAAAATGACCTCGACAGATTAGAGAGCAAGGCTCGTCAGGGCTTGCATAGTAATTTGCTACAAGGAAACAGTAAGCCACGCTGACAGACTTAAATAGCCACTGAAAACAGATGTTACTCATCGTTGTTCTGTTTTCTTTATCCAAAGTGGCTCCCCTCTGAGCTGTTCATTTCAGTCTCCTCCATGATTGGAGGCTAGGGGGCACAGATGAACGTAATTCCTCTAAATCACTGCTGGTTCCTTCTCCTTCTGGAGCTGGCTGGGGCAACTCTGCCTCCACTTGTCTTTCAACTGATGGGGATATTTGAAAGCTGGTTTAATCAATCACTGGCTCTGTTCCTACCATAATCAGTTGCTTATTGACCTCAGAGCCATCATCTATCACACTATCCCCTCCCCCAGGAGCCTCCCCATCCCTCATGAGAGGGGCTGACTTCTGGGGATAGTGGTGATGAAAACTGCAAACCAACTGTGGGGCATGGACATGAACTGCATCCTCCCAGGAACACTTCCCTGGACCATACGCCTTCCAGTCCACAAAATACTGCAGCCACCAACGATGCCACCAGGAGTCCAGGATCTGTGCAACCTCAAACTCACGTTCTCCATCCACAAGAACAGGTGGGGGAGGCAGGGCCACAGTCTGGTATGGGTGGCAAGAGCACATGGGACAACAAGGAGACATGGAAGACTGGATGGACCTTGAAAGAGGCCAGCAACTTAACCCTGTAGACAACCAGATTAATCACCGCCTCCCCTGGGAAGGGACCAACAAAGTGATGATCCAGCTTCTTTACCAGGTGCTGGGTCAGACGGTGCTGGGTAGAAATCCAGATGAGGTCTCCCACAGACAAGGTAGGGCCAGGCCTTCAATGTTGATCAGCAAAGTACTTGTATCTGTCCTTTGCCTTCTGCAGCTGATCCTGGATGGCTTTATGGGTCGTCTGCAGCTCCTGCAAGAACTGATCTGTACAGAAGAACAAGGAGGAGTGATCGAGGAGAAACGCAGATAATAACCATAGTTGGCGGGGGGGGAAGGAGACACTTGAGTAGACACATGTTGAGTGTTGTTATAGGCAAACTCAGCCAAGGGCAGGAGTACCATCCAGTCATCTTGATGGTAGTTAACATAACAGTGGAGGTACTACTCCAGAACAGCATTAAACCTCTCCATCTGCCCATCAGATTGGAGGTGATGAAGTTCCAACCCTAAGCCCTTAAACAGGGCATGCCAAAATTGCGCAGTGAACTGTGGACCCTGATCTGAAACCAAATGCTCTGGCAGGCCATGAAGATGGAAGTGTGATAACTGAAGCCCCTGTCAGAGCTGCTGATGACAAGCAGCATCTGTTAGTCCCTGTTGTTCAGGGTGGAGATGATGAGCAGCAGCTGTTGGTCCCTGTGGCTCTGGCTGGAGATGAGTCCTGCAGCTCAAGAGCTCCTCCTGCTGCCATGGACCAAGCAGGATCGGACATTCCTCTGCCTGCTCCTTTAGGGCAACAGGGATTCAGCTGTGATCCTGAGGATGCCCTGAAGCCTGCATCGATCAGCCCACAAACAAGGCGGAGACTCAAGAGAACTGAGCAAAGGGAGGCTTCCTTGATTAAGTTCAAGAAGCGGTGACTGGCCACACCTGTGCCTAGGCTATATGTGCCTGCCTGGAAGCTTTCCTTTGCTTGCGGCAAACTTTCTACAAGCCTTCTCCTTGCCTGTTCCTTGCTTCCAGCACCTGGCTCCTGATACCTTGTATAGATCTCTTGGCTCCTGACCCCTGGATTTTGGACTCTTGACTACGGCTTTCACTTGTCACTCAGGCTTAGGTAAATGGACTTGCCTATGAATAATTGCTTGCTTTGACTTCTCCTGGTGGGACTCTGCTATCTCTCCCTCTCCCTTCTCGGGGCTGGCCCGCCGCCTGGGTCTCTGACCTTGACAGGAAGACCATGTCCAGAAAGATCTGCTCTGTTTCTTTGGTGGATGGCAGACTTGAACAGGAAACAAAGAGAGCCATCTTGGGAACGTGTCCACTGTGACCAAAATGGCAGTGGACCCCTGCAATGCCGGCAAGTCCATAATAAAGTTCAAGGAAACAAATTGCCAAGGATGAGTCAGTGTGGGAAGTGGCATCAGGCAGACCGCTGCCTTCACCGGGAAATCCTTTGACTAATGGCAAACAGGACAGGAATCCACATATTGCTGAACCTCAGCTTGTAGCCATGGCCGCCAAAAGTCCCTGGACACCAGTCTTAAAACAGCCAAAATGGCCCACTGGAGGACTGTCATGGCACATAGTGAGGATCCGACCCCACAGGGACCATCAGGGACATAATAGCTATTCTGGAAACACAAGATCCTCCTGCTCCAACAACAAGTATGGAGGAGCATCCCCTGGAGATGACTCAAGATCCAAAAGACAAGGCTGGGCATTGGGATCCCGAAGCTGCTGATTCCACAACTCTGGCAGGAAGTCTGGAGAAACACTGGCGGCAGCAAAACAGGCCAAGGGGATGATCTGGGCATGGGACCCATCTATCTCTGAACGGACATATTCCAGCTTCCTAGAAAGAACTTCTGCACTCTTGTTCTGACTCCTGGGGATGTATGTCAGCTTAAACTCAAAACAGGCGAAGAACTGCAACCAGCGGATCAGTCTCTCATTGAGCTTCCATGCAGTTCTCAGATGCTCCAAATTCCAGTGATCCATCCAGATCTTGACTGGAAACCAAGCCCCCTCTAGCAGATATCACCAGGTCTCAAATGATAGACTGCAGCTCCTTCTCCCAAATGGTGTAATTCTCTTCCGACTTGTCCAGCTGCCAGGAATAGTAAGCACAGGGAAAAAGGGTGGTTGAGTCCTCAGTCCCCTGAAGCAACACCACTCCAAGAGCCACATCCGAAGCGTCTGTCTCTATGGTGAGGGGCATAGTATCGGCTCAGAGGCAAAGGCTGCCTTCAAGGTCTCAAAATCCACCTGTGCCTTGTCATCCCAATGAAAATGGACCCCCTTCCAAAGAAGGTTGGTCAAAAGCACCGTTATCGCTGCGAAATGGGGAATGAAGGCCCAGTAGTAATTAGCAAAGCCAAGGAGACACTGCACATCTTTGACCCTGCAAGGAGGCTGCCAAGTGTGGATAGCACGCAGTTTGCTCAAGTCCATGGCAACACCACCAGCCGAGATACGATGGCCCAGAAAATCAATCTCCGACTTCTCAAATTTGCACAGACGATTGCCTTGAAGTCTCTGCAAGATGGTCCAACCATGCTCATGCTCCTGACAAGATGAAAAAATCAGGATGTCATACAGATATATGATGATGTAGCAATCCAGAAGATCCCAGAAGACATCATTCATAAAATGTCAGAAAACAGCCAGAGCATTGGTGAGACCAAAGGGCATGACATTATACTCAAAATGGTCATACCTGGTGCGAAACAGCATCTTCCACTCATCCCCCTGGTGGATCCACACCAGATTGTAGGCACCCCTTTGTAAATATCTGCACCCCCTCAACCTCTCCAGGAGCTCAGAAATGAGGAGAAGAGGGTAGCGGTTCTTGATGGTAATGACATTTAACCATCTATAATCATGGCAAAGCCTCAGACCCCCTGGCTTCTTCTTCATGAAGAAGGCTGGTGCCCCTACAGGAGGAGAGGACAGCTGAAAAAACCTCTTCTTTAGATTGACCTCCTGTTCAGGTTCAAAGAGGAGATAGATGCGGCCCACCAGAATCTTGGCCCCTGGAACCAAATCAATAGGGCAATCATACAGTCTGTGAAGGGGCAACTAGTCACCATCCTTCTCGTCAAAGACATCCGCAAAGTCCCGGTACTTGGATGAAAGATCTGGAGGTGAGGCCAAGAAGGTGCCAGGGGCAAGGGAGTCAGGTGCCAGGTGGAGATGGGAGGCACAATAAGGACAACCAAAGGTAATGATACACAAAGACCACTCTACATGAAGGTCATGCACCTGCAATCATTCCAGCCCTAAGACCATGTCAGGAGATTGATTTACAGCAACAGCACAAAATCCTCCCTGAAACCACTGCTCTCTGGACAAAAAGTGTTCCAGAGGCAAGCATAACATAACAGAGTTTCCAAACAGCAAAAAGCGTGTACAGCAGAGTGTAACTTACAGCATCAGCTCTGACCCCTCTACCCACTGGTTAGTAACTCATACACACAGAGTTTGTCATCCAAAATACCTGGAGGCTTTAATCTTCAAAGTTGCAGTATATACATCTATACACAGGATACGGAGATCCACAGTCATAGATTCAGCATCATAGACACATCAAAGCAGAGGTTCACTCAGACAAAGGTTTGGAGTCAGAGAGTCAGAGAGTTTTCCCACTCCTCTTTTATACACACCTGCTGATAGGTCATTGGCTAGGGACAATGGCTGATGCAACCCCTTGCCATGATTTCACATTATCATGACTCAGCCCTTTCTACATGTCCCATAGGGATTACATCATGACTTGCCAAGTCATTCCCCAGGTATTTCCCACATGCTCATCAAATGTATTTTCAACTGGGGGCAAATGTCAAAGCATTTCTATCCAACAGACCACAGGAAACCGGGGAGCCAAGGCCACATAGAACTCAGTGTCCTCAGAATGGGAGCCCAGCTGCATGTGTAGCTCCATGGTGGACCAAGCCACAGGACCAGAGCACAAGAGACAGCCATCAATAGTCTCCACAATCAGTGGGGGCTGAACAGGAGACTTAGGAATGTCCCAAGAGTCCACAAAATCCTGGTCCATAACGTTCATGGTAGCCCCCGAGTCCACCATGGCCCATGTCTGTAGATCAGACCAATCAGAATTCAGAGCACCACCTCAACTACCAGGTAGGGGCTCAACCACACAAGGGGGAGCAGGGAGGGTGGGTCAGATCCCCCTGGTTTAGAGGCCCCCCTAAAACAGGTGAAGTCAGTTTCCCACTGTGGTGGACCTACTCCGCTTGGCAGGACATGCAGCTGCAAAGTATCCTTGCTGGCCACAATACAGGCATAACCCCTGCTGGCACCTCCTGGACTTCTCAGCTGCAGAGAGGCAAGGATGGCTGCCTCCCAGCTGCATAGGCTCCTCAGCAGCCCCAGCCTTCTGTACAGGTGCAGGAGAAGGCACTGAAACAACTTGCTCCTTCATCAGTGCTGGTGTGAGTGGTGGTGGAGGATTCTTTGGTAGCAATTCTGGATGTCTGGTCCGTCTCTGAAGCACACACCCCTCAGTACACAAGTAGAGCTGTATCAGTCCTTGCAAGGTGTTGGGGGTATCAAACTGCACCAGCTGGTCTAAGATAGGGTCTGCTCAACCTTCCAGGAATTGGTCAATCTGAGCAGCCTCATTCCATGCCAGATCCTGGACAAATAACTTGAATTCACTGGCATAGCCAGCACAGAAAGCTGCCCCTGTCGCAGCTCCCTAATACAGCAGTTGGCTGTCTGTGCTTTAGTAGGATCAGAAAACACAGACTGGATCTGCTGATTGAAGGCATCAGAACTGTCCAACAGGGGGCTCTGTTGTTGTAGCAAAGGTAGAAGCCACTGAGCCAATCCCCCAGTGAGTAAACTTACTACAAAGCCAGTCTTGTGGGTGTCACTGGGAAACTCTCCAGCTCGCAGATGCATATATAATTGACATTGAGCCCAGAAAGTTGGAAAGTCAGTCATCCTCCATCAAACCTGGGGGGAGTAGCTACAGGACACTTAGGCTTCACCCAAGCAACAGTCCCAGAAGCACTAGGCTGAGCCTGCAAATGCTGAAGCTGAGCACCTGTGCACCTGCTGAGTCAGTAGCTGATTAGCAGCCACAATCCTCTCCATAGTAACTTCTACTTCTTCTCATATTTAGGATAAATTCTATGGTAGCTAAAAGAAGAATATCCCATGAGATATACTCACATACTTCCTGAGAGAAAGAGTGAAAGATTTGGTTTTACAACAAAGCTATACAAAAAAACTGGTCATGGAAGACAATGAATTGAAAACATACAAAGATGTTCACTCTTCATTGTTGAAAAAGAGGAGGGACTATAATTTTGTGACACACTCTTTAATAAGACGAGGAATAAGATACACATGAGAAAAAACAGAAAGAATCTTATTTTTCCTCAATCAGAAGAAGTTTGTCTTAAATTCAATTGCCAAAGTGAGAGATTTCTTGCAAAAGTGCTAGGAGGATTTGGAAAGAGTAGAGCAAAGCCACTTAGATTGGAAAGACAATTTGAATAAAGACACTCCCCAATCTCCAGGAACATCAGGAAGAAAAGAAAAAGGAGGGGGAAGACATAGAATTGTAGAAAGAAGAAGAACTAGAAGGAGAAGGAGAACCAATTTAACCAAGACTTGAACTAGAAGAAGAGCTTATATATTGGATTTCCCCCTCATAGAATGCTAGAATGAAACAGAATTCTTTCCTGGAATATTTGAGGCCTAAATTCCCCTTATAAAAGAAAATGTAATTTTCCACCAATTACAGAAATTAAAACTAGGTATAAGTTCACTTCAAGAAACCCATATTAAGAATAAAGATCTAAAAATATATAAGAAACCCCAAATTAGGATAAGCTTTTTCAACATCATTAGGCAAAAAGAAAAAGGGAATAACCATCTTTGTGAATAAAAAATATGTAGCAAAAAAGATACTTAGAGATAACTCAGGTCGAAGTGAATGGGATGGATCTTACTGATAGTTGCAGTATATGGCCCACTAGAAAACAAGGGTAAACTTTACCAAAATCTATCGGAAAAATTCTTAGATCTGGAAAATCATGAACTATTATTAATGGGAGACTGGAATGGTGTCTTGGATACGATATTGGATAGAACCAGCAAAAACAAAAAGAACGGTAAAAATAAAAATCAAGGGAAACTCCCAAAATCTTTCTTTAACCTACTGGAAAGTCTATCCTTGACTGATGTTTGGAGACATATGCATGAACTAGAAAAGGAGTATAACTCTTTTTTCAGAATGCCATAAAACGTGGTCAGGAATAGACATGTTTTTTGCATCTATACCCCTATTAAAAAATATCATTAAGATGGAAACCATCCAAGATCTTTTTTGGATCATAGTCCCTTACTACTAGCAATCCAATATGGGAGGAAAGAATTCAGTTGGACTCTCAATGATCACCTACTTAAAGATGAAACAATTATAGAAAAGGCGAAAAATGAACTGAAGATTTTTTTGAGAATAACTTATAATAATTTATGAGGAACCAACAGTACAGACAGTTTGGGAAACTAGCAAAGCCATCATGAGGGGGTTCTTCATAAATCAACAAGCTTCGTTGACAAAACGTAGGAAAGAAAAGGAAAAATCAGTGTGACAATGGGGCTTCGCTTCCCATTATGTAAGCTTAGCTAAAGGGGAATACTTCCCTCCTCAGGTAAACCAAGGGTTAATGAGGTGTTGGGATTACATCAAGGGTCACAAGGTGAGAATTGACCAACCACAAAGAAGGAGGTGGGCATCTTGGAGATGCTTCCAGATCTTTCCAAGGAGGAAATATAAAACTTCTGAGAGGCCATGTGGCCAGAGAGAGAAGAGAGAAGAACCAAGAGAGAGATGGGATCTGGGCCAGTGGCAGACTGGAGGCCCCATGCCTCATCTCCTGGCTTCTCCTGTCTCCTTTAGACCATCGAAGCCTATAACCTACTTGTGAGTAACCAGGAATAAGATAGTTGGTCGTGTTAGGGCTTTTTATTATTTTGGAGACTGGCTGATCTTAAGAATGTATCTGTGCTTTTATATCTGTTTTTATAACTTCTTGTAACTAAGTGTACTTGGGAGGGGGGAGCCTCTCATGTGTATTACTATCTTGTTTCTTTACATGCCTGATTAAATACTTTCTGTAAAACCTCTGTTTCTCTCTATTCCCATGTCAGCCTTTGGCACACACTAGCTAGGACTTCTCTCACTCAGAAAGGGGGGGAGATCCTTAAACGCTTAGAGATTGTTAATTTTGGACAGTGTCTCACTGTACTGTCCAGCTGATTAATAATTCAGTGAGTGGTGGCAGCAAGAATTAATAGACGCTGGAAGAATTTCCAGTCTTGCAAGGGTGGGAGTCAACTTGAAGGAACTGGAAATAAACCCCAGTATGACAATCAGACACACCAAGAATCGCAGGAAAAAGAGAAAAAACTTAAGCCGACAAGACCCAAATTTCCAACATAAAAGCTCTAAACAATCAATTATCATTAATAGCAGTTATGTAATAGAGAAAAAGACAAAATTTATAAAACAAAGGCATTTCAAGCATGCAAATAAGCCCAGAGGATGGCTATCGTACAAATTAAAAAAAGAAAAAGAAAAGTATCTTATTACTGAAATTAGAGGAGGTCAAATTTAGTTTAGTTTTCAGGTATAAAAATCCCCAGTTTTAAGCAGCTAGCTTTCAGTTCACCAGTTGCTGAATGTCTCTCTGTCACTTTGATTCCTGGCTATGTACTGCCCCTAGACACACGTCTAAGCCACTCTGTTGCTTCTTCACTACTCTTCTGGAATGGTAATTATAACTCAAAAACCTAAGTCTTGCTATCTATAATTTTTCGTCCATTTATCTTTTGGTTAGCTCTTGTGTGAATGTGTGACTATTTGTGTCTTATGTGCATGTATGAATGAATTCCTCTCAATAAAACACATTTTTAATTTACTTTTGAATCTCTGGCTGGTTCTTCCCTGCCTCGCCATGAAGCATCTTGTTAAATTACTCTCCTCTTGCAGGCTTCCTAATTTTGAGCTAATTAATTCCCCTCTGTCACATGGAGGTACTGGCATCATGGATGAAATCCTGAGTCACCTATGTTTTGGGGTAAAAAGTGGGAAGAAGAGAAAAGCCTTTCCTGAAGATTTCAAATTTTGGGTAGGCTCATATGAGCTTTATTTATGTATTTATTTATTATCCAGCTTTTTTCCTGGCATGATACCTAAGGTAGCTTACATAACGGGCTAATACTAGGTAAGCTAAATATGATATTTCAGATGAGCTGGACCTTAACTATACAGGTCATAACCAACACATTGGCTTGCACCCAGAAAGAGAACAGTAGTCTGCAGTGTTCTATGTGTCATCTAATAAGCTCTGGTCATTTGGATTGCTGCAGCTCTTTGGACTAGCTGAAGTTTCCAAACACTCTTCAGAAATAGCCCCACCTATCATTACTGTAATCCAAATGCGGTGTCATTATGGCATGTGTTATAACAACCAGATGAGACATCTATAGAAATAGGTGCAGTTAGAGCACAAGGCTTAATTGGGCAAATGCATTCCTGCCTGTGGCAAACACGTGAACTTCCAAGCACAGGGTGGATTCCATGAGTCTGCTAGGGGACCTTGTTCAGCTGAATTCCTATTCTCTGATCTGCCTTTCAACTGACCAGGAGCGTGTCTGGATTAAATATCAGTTTGATTGTCCTCATCTTGTCCTTTCCTGATGACAGGCTCATGTTCAGAAACAAAACTGCTTTCTTGAACTCAAATGGAAGGGGTAATAAGAGTTGGGTGTCGTGAGTATACTTTTAAACAGATTCCTTGGAAAATCAAGACTTGGTGCTAAAGCTAAAAGTGGACCTACAAAAGTGATCCATCTGGCAAAGATGAGGTCTTTTTCTCCCATCAGTTTCATGTCAGTAGCATTCCAAAGGCTATCTGCATGTACTGGTGTAGCATACTGGCAAAAATTCTGAACAATGAATCAAAAAGTCCCCATTGTAAATCTGTCATGAAATTGTTCCATAGCTCAATTTCCTTTCCTGGGAGAAGCACCAAAACCTAAGCCTGCATCTTCTAGATGTGATAGATAACATTCTATTAAAATGAATAACCAATGATAGGATGGGTAAGTAAGGTTGTGAAACATATTTTGGCTATTATTGACATGGGAGTGTCTTACCACCTCACATAGGATACTTCACTGGAGGTCCTAATTTTGATTTGCTCAAAAAACCCTATGAAATTCATGGGATTATCATAAATCAACAGATGACTTGAAGGCATATACACAGGATTGATTGTAGGATGTGCACATGTTACCCTGTGAATTGGGGGTCCCGGGAGAGGCACCAAAATAACCAAACAACAACAAACAAGATGGGGAAATTAGCTGGAGCACTCTCTTGGCTAACCAGAGGCAGGCAACGCAGTGGGATCTTTTATCCTATGTATACTGGTTCAGGTCAGTGAGGAGTCAAGCAGTTTCAAAATACTAATAGTATTTGTTAAACACAAAATAATAAAAACACAAGCACACTCCTAACTAGAAAAGGAAAGAAAGAGAATTTGGGGAATGGGCAATACGCCACCTGTCCGAAGTCCTGGAGACACCAATTGAAGAGGAGGAAGCCCGGCGTAGGGGCCGAGGGGAATCTGCTGGACCAAGCGGCAGCGAGGCGAGGAAGAAGATCCGACGGGAGCTTCAAGTGATTTCAGCAAGTGATTTTCAGCAAGGTCCAACGAGAGTTCCAGATGGTTCAAGTGATCTAGCGAGAGTTCCAAAGAGCTCTCAGAATGGGGGATTTTTATAGGGAGAAGAACGACCGCAGGCTAGTCTGGTCTCTGGTGAGAACAATACGTTTTGGGCTGGAGACAAAGCCTCTGAGAGGTCAGAATTTACATGATTGAATTATAGTCCGAATTGACAATGGTATGTAGATGTGGCTAGCTCGTCCGTTAAGTGCCTAGCTCGCCAGGGTGTTCTCTCAGGCAGAGAGTCCTTTTGTTTTACTGTGCAATTGTAATTAAGGTGTTTTTGTCGGGAGCTCTTCCCCTGAAGCGGATCTGGCAATATCTGGTGTTTTAGTGAGAGCAACAAATATCATCCATGCCTAGCTTCACGCTTGTTCGGCAGGGCCTCACAAACACTTTGCTGGTGGCAGAAGGCCAAGTTATGATATCAAAAATGATATCTTTGCTTCACGAAAGATCAGACCAGATCGCAGTGGTAACACACACATAGTTGCCTACTCATTTCTTTGTTATAAATAAGAGCCAGTATGGTGTAGCACTTGGATTTGGGAGAACTAGGTGCAGATCCTTACTGTCCTGTGAAATTCAGTTTGTGCTAGTTATGTTGTTGTTGTTCTTTCATTGTTATGTGCCTTCAGGTTGTTTCTGACTTATGGCGACCCTAAAGCAACCTTATCATGGAGTATTCTGGGGTTGAGCTGTGTGTGACACACCCAAGGTGTCGGGTAGCCTCCATGTTTTCCTTGCCTTCAATAATGCGGTAACCAGTAGGCATAATGATAGCAGCTTTGTTTAGGTTATTTCCAGGTGCAAAACATTCCTTTCGGCTGAAGTTCTCACAGGAACCGCTAGGCCTTAGATAGTAGTCATGGTGATTGGGGCAGCTTGACCTCTAACAGTTATCTCATGAGAAACTGCATGTTTAACTGTAGAATGTGGGAAGTAACTTTCATTCTCGAGCTTTGACGTCTGTAAGACAGCATCGCAAACTATGTTTCAATAAATCTTCAATCAAGTTTATTGATCCTGTGTGTGAGTCTGTTCCTGACACAAGGTCACAAGTGGGTTTCCATAGCCAAATGGGGAATTGTACCCTGGTCATAGTCCTGATCATAGTCCCTGAGGTCATAGTCCAATACTCAAACCGCTATACCATACTACTTCCTTGTAATTTAAAACCATTAGACCATTAGACCTGGCGCTACCTTTTGGGGTATTATTACAATCAGTTATTAGTTCCTGTTGCTTTCGTTGAACAATGGCATCTGTCGATCCTGGTAACAGTGTTATGGTGGTGGTGGTTGTATGCCTTCAAGTTGTTTCTGACTTACAATGATCCTAAGATTAACCTATCACAGAGTTTTCTGGGGCTGAGTGTGTGTGATGCAGCCAAGGTTACCCGGTAGGTTTTTTCATGATTGAGTGGGGAATTGAACCTTTGTCTCCAAGATCATAATCCAACACTCAAACCACTACACCATGCTGGCTGCCTGTAACTATACAAATGTATTTAAGAGGCAATGCAGTATACAACTAGTGTATTTTTTTTCAGTATTTTTGGCTTTCTTCTAGACAGACACCATGTGATTCCAGCTAGGGCTGGTAGGGCTAGGGAATTTGTGGCCCTTCAGATGGCTGTTGGACTCCACTTCCCATCACATCCAATCATCCTATCAATGATGAGAGTTGAAATGAGTGGTAGTTCACTTATATTATGAGGGCACATATTCCTTGGATCTTGTGTGTGTGTGGTTATTAACTCTTCAATAAAACACATTATCTCTGGCTGGTTCTTCCCTGCAGAAATACTGGTAAATATAAGTGTAAAAGATCTCATTAGGTTACCCCTGCCCCGTCACAGGCCTCCTATTCTGAACTAATATTCCCCACCTCTTCATGGAGGGAATGGCATTGCAGGTGGACCCCTGAGTCACCCACATTTTGGGAATAACAAAATTGGTGAAGTAATGTGGGCAACACCCTGCACTTCTGTTTTGTAACAGTTCAGGCACATGCAGTTCAGGAAAGCAGACATAGGGAACCTGTATAGATTCCAGCTGAATTCTGTTAGGAACATGTGTGAGTCAGAATCTGTGTGCTTGAACCATGAGGACTACTGTAGGTTGGGAATCTGTCTCCTTTTCCATCTTGGTTTGTGTCTGGCAGCAGCACCTATCTGGCCACTAGTTTGTTTTGCCATCAGTGAGCCACAGTAGAACATAAGATCTAGGCATGTGACTGTCTCAGGAATTACTTCCTTCCTTTGGGTTTACTGTCGTATAGGATCCAAAGAGTTAGGAAATGCAGACAGGAGATACACATGCCACAAACCACTAGCACTTAACGTTATGAAGGGTGTAGCAAGCAGAACCTCCTAAACTCACTTTGTGTGGTCTGTGTGCCACTTTTGTTTGGTCAGTGAATCTTTTTGTAGTTTTCATAGGATAGGTAGGAAGCCCCGAGCCCTCTTGTGGTGTATCTCTACAGGGTAGCTCCCTGAGAGACTTACAGTTAGCATTTCATGTGTGGTAGCAACCAATAATTTGGATGGTTAGTGCATCATGTGTGCTGGCAACCGGTAGTTTGAGCAGTTTGTGCATTGCATCTGTCAAAAGCTGGCTCTGGCTTTCAGTACTTTACCTGGACTTGGATGAAGTTCCTCTCAGTCCAAAAAAGCAGCAGTAAAGCAGGACTCAGTTAAGACTCAGATCCCTCGGCCAAGCAGGGGCAAATTGCTTAGTGTTTATTTTCCCCCTTTGGCAGGTCTACTTGGTGCAAATGCTAAGGACTTCCCCAAAGAACCTCAGTGGTCTCACTATGCCCAAGTGCCTGGCCTCATTTGTCCTCAGTTTTGAGGTTGTGTCCTGGCCAGTAGGAAGTTGAGGAGTTGTTTGCGTGGAATGTCCCTGATCTATTTTGAAAGTTGCAGAAAGCATTGTGTGCACACTAGCAAGTTAGCACCCTTGCATTTTTGTTGTTGAAAGTTTTAATTAGCAAACCTAGTTGGCATGATGTTCAAGAAACAAAACAAGAGAGATCAATTGGAGAAATGGGTTGTCAACAAAAGGAATAACCCATGGAAGGAAGGATCCTTCAAAACCTCAAATCCATTCAGCACTGTGCATAATGCCTGTTGTACACAGTATAAAAAGAGGTCCATTTTTGGCCCCTCCAAGGAAGTGATGGCAGCTTGGGGATTCTGGAAAACCCTAAGTGATGCCTCAAGTGCCATCTAGGAACTTAGAAAAACAGCTAAGAGGCAGGCCACTGAATTGGATTCCCTACAGGCACAAAACAACACCCTGCTGGCCAACAAATTGGCATTTTCATCAGCTGCACAGGAGGCCTGTACCAAATTGGAAAGTCCCTCAGTGCAAATTCAGGCTTTCCAGGACGGGATAACCATGCTTAAGGAGGAGCATGTGGCCAGTCAGGCCAAAGTTCAGCACAAGAATATGAGCTTGCTATAATTAGATTGCTGGGCTAAGCCAGAGACTAGCCACTAAGAAAGCAGTGATAGTAATACTCTGTCAGGAGGCTCTCCCCTTGCTCCCGGGGTATAATCTAGAGGAGTCTTTCCCAGAGGATGCTGGACTCTCACCCAGTCAAGGCCAAAACAGTGACCACCCGAAAAGGTACTTCAAATTGGAGAGTTGCCAAGACCCAAGAAGTAGAGAAGAGAGAATTCTCTGGACTGCTATAGAGGCAAAAGGTATTTCTGAGCAGTTAGGCCCCCTCAACAAAGACAAAGATCATGTAGCTCAATGCCATTGCCCAAACTGTCAACATACTTCCACGCAGCAACCTGGAAGAGCAGATTCAAAGAGCAGTGGATTTCCTTATGGAATTAGGTGCAATTAAGAACACAAAGGTCCTCCAGAAATGCATAGTTCCCAAGTCATGGGATCTCATACAACCAATAACCTATAGTAATCTTAGTCTGCATATGCAGTACAATAGGGCGGGTGGTCCAGGAAACCTGGCTCCTTGTGGTAGCTGGTGGTGAGGGGGTGGGGAGGACAAGCGCTCTGGTGGTGGTGCCAATAGTCAGAACTGGAGAGACCAGCATGGTAGCTCACTTTCTGGCAAAAGGTATGGCTGAGGTGATGCTTCTTTGGCCCCCTGTGCAATGCCAAGTTCCAGACAACTGCAACAAAGCCTGAAGGCTCATCAGCAGCCACAAAGCTATGATCCTCAGAGATCAGTGTATGGTAAGGAACAAAGGCATGTATAGGAGCTGCTAAAGAAAGCAGGAGCTGACATGTCCCAGTTCATAGAATCACAGAGTTGGAAGATACTGCAACGGTCATCGAGTTCAACCCCTGCCATGCAGGAACACACACTGTCAAAGCACCCCCAGCAAATGGCCATTCAGTCTCCATTTAAAAATATCCAAAGAAGGTGACTCCACCACACTCTGAGGTAGCATATTTCATTGTCGAACAGCTCTCACCTCCTGATGTTTAGGTGAAATCTCTTTTCCTGCAGGTTGAATCCATTACTCCATGTCTTAGTCTCTGGAGCAGCAGAAAGCAAGCTTGCTCCATCTTCAACACGACATCCTTTCAAATATTTAAACATGGCTATCATGTCTTCTTTTAACCTTCTTTTCATCAGGCTAAACATACCTAGCTCCCTAAGCCGCTCCTCATAGGGCATGGTTTCCAGACCCTTCACTAGTATGGTCACACTCCTCCAGACATGTTCCAGCTTGTCAGTATTCTTCTAGAATTGTGGTGCCCAGAACTTGACACACTATTCCAGGTGAGGTTTAACCAAACCAGAATAGAGTGGTATCATTACTTGATCTTGACACTATATTCCTATTGATGCAGCCCAGAATTGCATCGGCTCTTTTAGCTACCACATCAAACTGCTGACTCATGTTCAGCTTGTAGTCCACTAATACTCTTAGATCTCTTTCACACATACTGTTTTCAAGCCAGGTGTCACCCATCCAACCTCTGTGCATTTCATTTGTTCTTCATAAGTGTAATACCCTACATTTCTTCATGTTAAAATTCATTTTGTTAGCTTTGGCCCAGCTCTCTAATCTGTCAAGGTCATTTTGAATTCTGATCTTGTCCCTCCTAATTTAGTGTCATCTGCAAATTTGATCAGCACGACCTCTATTCCTTCATCCAAGTCATTGATAAAGATGTTGAACAGCACTGGGCCCAAGACAGAACCCTGTGGCACCTCATTAGACACTTTTTTCCAGAATGAAGTGGAACCATTGGTGAGCACCCTTTGTGTTCAGCCGGTGAGCCAATTACAAATCCACCTAATGGTGGCTTTGTCTAACCTTCATTTTACTAGCTTGTTGGCAAGAATGTCATGGAGGACCTTGTCAAAGGCCTTACTGAAAAGGTACGCTAATCCACAGCATTCTCTTTATCTACGAAGCTTGTAATTCTATCAAAAAGAGAGATCAGATTAGTCTGGCATGACTTGTTTTTGAGAAACCCATGTTGACATTTAGTAATCACAACATTCCTTTCTAAGTGCTTACAGACTGTCTGTTTAATGATCTCCTGTATGATTTTTCCTGGTATTGATGTCAGGCTGGCTGAATGGTAATTGTTTGGGACCTGTTTTTTTCCCCTTTCTGGAGATGGAGACAATATTTGCCCTCCTCTAGTCTGCTGGGACTTCTCCTGATCTCCAGGAACTCTCAAGGATTATTGCCAGTGTTTCTGAAATTACTTCTGCCAATTCTTTTAATACCCTTGGACGTAGTTCTATATGAGTCCAACAACTGATTGACACACTCCTGAAGCTTCAGAGCAGCTCTATTTGAAGCACACAGCTAGTGGACACAGTCATACTAAGCAACACATCCAACCCTGATTTTACATAATAGGGTTACCCAAGGTCCAGAGTGCTTCCCAGAGGAGTCTTGGCTCACATGAAGCCCAACAAAGACTGATGGTCAAAGTTGACATCATTACCTCATTGGCAAATTCCCCCACTAAGCTCCTGGTGTAAGTTGGAGCAACCCAAAATCTCCTCACCCTGGCTTAGCCATGAGTGCGAAACCAATCTCCGAGACCAAGGCACTTTCAGGGCATAGAGGAGATTCACACGAGGCTCAGATATGGAAGGAAACCCCCATAAGCAAGGAAAAGGACAAAGCCAGTGTGTCTGAGAACCAGGGAGGGGAGGACATGCAGCACGTGAAAGCTACTCTCAAGCTTCCATCACTCATTGTCATTCCCTCTGCTAGGAACCCACAGCTTCTCCTAGGACTTCTTTGAGTCCTTGGCAGAGAGAATCCACCCTCTCCATGTCTTCTTTCAAGGGAACTTCCCATGGCACTGGGGACCCTAGAAGCAGGATGCTGCTGCCAAACTACAGCAGTCCAGCAAAAACACCCACACTGATACACCCTGACAGGTCCTGAGAGGAGCCAAGGTTCATCTCAGTCACCATCCTGCAAGGAAAGAAATTACCCCCAGAGATATTTGGGATAGTTACCAGCCTCCCATCTAGTTCACAGACTGTGACAACAGACGTTGAGTGGGCACAGCCACTCATACAATAAATTTTAGAAAGACACTGCCAGACAGCTCCAAAGGACTGGAAGGGCAATTCTTCAGACTGGGCAACCCCCTCTTCTGTGGAGCAGCCAAGGGGTGAGGCAACTGCTCTAACTCCTTTCATGGTATGGCAGCCACTTTGAGGAGATATGGTCTGGTGAAACTTCCTCTTTGTGTACATAGTTTGATAGTTGTACTTGTAGATTTTAAATTTCTTCCTATAGCAATGAAAGCAACATGACTCCAGCTGCAAGAAACACAACTAAGTGCCATTCCCCTTTTCCTTCTTCTGTTAGTTTTCCCTTAGACTCCTTAGGCACAAACCTCCAACAAGGAATTCCCCTGGAATTACACCATCATAAAACCACAGGACTTCCCAGACAAGGACATGCTGTGCAAGATTTTCCCCACAGTGGATGGTAGCAACCAAAGCATTTATCCATTTATGCAGATCCAGACTTGGTTCACTGAATGCAGATCTGCCACAGTATGTACTATTGCCATGTGTATGTACTCTGAAAATGGGAATGAGGAGCCTTTCTGCCAGGAAGGCTCAAAGGCAAACATACCTGACTTTGTCTCCCATTGCAGTCCTGACATGATCGCCTCTGTATATGAGAGTCTGTACTCCACATCTCCTACCCCATCCTGTGACATAGGAATAGTTACAGTGGTAGCGTGAAACAATGGTGTCCCCTTTGTGCTTTCCATCCTCCTTGGCACCGCTGAAGGGCACACATCTCCAATCAAAATTAATTTGATCACTCCATCAGGGAACTGTCAAATGATTGCAGATTGACAAGAGCAAGACTGAAGTATACTACAAGCAAGCCTTGCTAAGCAAGGCCCACCAAGCTGGTTCATTTCTCTAAGTCAAACCAGTTGAAATTTGAGCCAGAATTCAATTTTAATTAATTGGGAATGCTTGTCCTGAACTTCACATCCGAGTAGGACTACGTAACTTAAATACCTCAGAACAATGGCCCAAATGTGCACCTTCTTTACATCCCAGTGAAGCAGACTGGGCAAAATGGTTAAAATTGTGAAAAGGGCATGGATGGACTGGATAGCGCCTCTTTGGCATATCTTTGTTAGATGTGGGCAACATGGAGGCTTTAGCAAATAAATTGTCCTACCTCACAACCAATTTGGCAAATATGGGTGAGCCTTTATGGCAATCTGCTGAGAGCATGTCTATCCAACATTCATTTACCTCTCTGCTCATTGATTGGGAAGTAATAATGGAGAAGAACTCATTAATACTCACAAGCAAAATTTATTTAGCAATAGGAACACTTTGTTAACTTTTGCTTGCACTCAAATGCATACAATTAATTTGATGACAATCAGGGACCTAATTCAGCATGCCCATGATGGACATATTCCAAAGGAGATTAGAGATCCGAAGGAGATTAGAAAACTGATTAGGCCAAAATTAAGAAAAGAGGAAGTACAACTGACAGCGTGGTAGACCCTTATAAATGTCTCCTATATGCCCTGATGGAACCAACTATAGCTTTTCATTGCTACAATCACTGTGAGGACCATTCTCCCCACTCTCCCTGTCATTCCCCTCGGAATATACAGAAAGTCTCAGGAGTGATCCTGTATTCCAAAGACAGAAATCACTGGAAATCCTCAGACCCAAATGGCAAACTGTCAATGTAGAAGGGTGCTGGCAGCAAGAAAATCTGTACTTTATTTGTAAGGACTAAGCCCTACAACCCCACAAATGGCTGTTCCCAAATCTAGAGAACTGGCCTGCCCCAACTAAAATTCTCCAATTTTTATGAAACTCCCCGATGCCTCCACACACATTACAAGCTGCAGCAGACTTGTGTAGACCCAGATCCCAGGGAACCAGCAAGCTGGTACACCAAGTACCACTCCCTTTTCCTTATGTCTCCTATATTTTCGGTCCCTAAGCATTGGGGTTTTTTATCAATCAGGGTTGCATACCCATAAGGCACCACAACACACATTTCCATAACGTGTCAACACTCCTGTGCAGCACAGCCCCCAGCTTTGGCTGGAGGGGCCCTATGGCTAACCTCTCTCTAAGCGTCATTCTCCAAAATACAGGAACCCTACCAACTTCCCGCTGGACTCCAAACCACCCAAAAGATGTTGGCCCAGTTCACCATCCATGCAAGAACAGCCTGCTGCTGGTGGGTGCTGCTTCAGTGTGCAAAGTGACCACAGCTCCCAGAAACCCCCAGAAAACCTGCTCAACTGCCATGCCATAGGCTATGCTGGACATTTTCCTCATTGCTTCTATTGAAGGAGTATTGCTGATTTTGTTGCTTCCCTGAACTATTTGAATATTGTTCTGTTTGTAATGTTGTTCTTTTTGAAGTTCCAATTGGTGGAATGATATTGTTGCTATTGTACATATGTCTGAGTGTTGCTAAACGCTCTTTCTTCTATTTTTGTTTTTGCACCTTTTGAAGAAGACACATTTTTGTTAGATTTGAAGACACACATTTTTATCATCCACTTCACCCTGAAATCTCACTATCCAAACTTTCCTCCCTTTTCCCTCAGTTAATCTGATCAAAGGGAAACGGTGGTAGGTGTGGGCACATATCCTAACTATGACCACAGTTTGAATCCCCATTCTGCCATAGAAACCTGTTGGGTGACCTCAGGCAAGTCGCATTGTCTCTGTTGGGGTTCCCTCCATAATTAGTTTGGGAAAGTATTATGGATGGGTTATGTAGTACTGGAAAAGTCTGTTGTTTGTAGTTTAAGCACCTAGATAGGTTGCCTGCAGCTGCTTATTGTAGCAACATTCCTAGAAGCACCGTTATGTAAACATTTGAAAGGTTCTCAGCAGATAGTAACCTAGAGATACTCTAGGTTACTATCTAGGTTCTCAGCAGATAGTAACCTAGAGATACTCTATCTCTGAGGATAGAGAGGCAAGGTAATTGGCTTCTTGGGAACAGGGGAGGCATTATACTGTCTCTGGGAATTTCCTCAGTTTGAATCACTAAAATCTTCTGTTCATGCTCAAGAATAAAGCCTGCTTTTGCATGTTTACTCTGTGTGTTTGAATCAGTTCCTGACAGTCTCAGCCTCAGAGAAAAGCAAAGAGAATAAACCTTGGCAAGAAAACCTTCATTATAAAATTTCCTTAGGGCCACCATAAGTCAGTTTCCAAAGGAGAGGGACGTGATGGCTAGAAAGAACCTCTCCTTGTGAATGTCACTTCGTTGTTGTATGCCTTCAAGTCGCTTCTGACTTATGGCAACCCTAAGGTGAACCTATCACAGGATTTTTTGTTTGTTTTTTTGTTTTGGCCATTTGTTCAAAGGGGGTTTGCCTTTGCCTTCCTCTGTGGCTAAAAGAATGTGAGTAGTAGGGCTGTATAGCTCCTGTCAAAAATGATTGATGACTCATGATTGATTGATTGATGGCCTGTCAAAAGTGATTGATTGATGACCTGTCAACCTCCCTCCCCCGGAAGTGCTAGGGCGGGACATCCGGAATGGGCCGCGTCCCCGCCCCTCCCACGTGGTCCCAGCCGTCCAATGGGGCGATTTCTAAATCGGGTTCTAATTGGGCCCCGGCGGAGCCACGTGACCCCCTCGGATCCACGCGGGCCAATCAGGGGCGATTCCCTAGGCGCGTTGCCGTTGGCCCAGCGGGGTCGTGTGAGCCTGCCCACCACCCTCGACCAATAGGGACGGATTTGGACCCCTTGGAATCACGTGCGTCAAACCGGCCAATAGGAAGACGCCGTTTGAGAGAGATAGGGTGGGGAGAGAAGCGGCCATTTTCGCATGCCCGGACAAGTCCTGCGGAGAGAACATGGAGGCGCCAAGCACCCCTCAGAAATGCAGTACGGATACAGATAAAGAGAATTGTCCACCAGAGGCAGAGTCCCAAATGTGGCACACTATGTTAGACTCTCTCTCGGCAGAGAATGCTGTAGCGCAGGTAAAA